>JARQZK010005586.1:0-10916 GCA_030704885.1 Cynegetis impunctata | reverse complement strand
AACAACATTGAAATCTTGGTCAACAGCGAGTTGGGAGAATAAACCTCTAATTTTCATTTCGCATATGCTAATAATACATCTTCATTAACCACCTTTACATTCTTGCTTTTACGCCACATTTCAAAATTTTCATATTCTTTTCGATATCGCTCTTGAGTTATTTTTGGCAGTTAATCAACACTCGCTGCACTGCACATGATTCTCCCAATATTTCTAAAGGAATTTTATTTTGTTCCTCAATTTCATCCATGGTCGTCGATAAAGCGAACTTGAGAACACAAAAAACTGACGTTGTTTATAAAACTGTCAAACTGTTCCATGACAACAGAGTGCACGACGTTGGGATTTTTCTTTAGAATTGCGAGGTACGAGGTTTTTTCTTTCTTCGGAATCAAAATATAATCTTTCAACGGGATTACGAAAAATTTTTAACGACACACGGCCGATACTCAAATAACGGATTCGGTTAGTTATAATCCTCGGCTGCGCCTCGGATTACAATATCCAACCTCATCCGTTATTTGCTACATATCGGCCTTGTTACGTTAATAACTAAATCGTAATTTCTTTTATATTCAGCTATTTTAACTCCGAAGTTTCTGTCGGATTGGCCATCATATACCATATATAAGACATGAACCTCCAGTTAGCATATAAATACCTGATTTATTATGAGGAGTAGTTTTATCTTTAGAATTTATAATATGTTTACCTATTGTATTCTGATTCTGTGTTTTAGATCAACTATATAAGTTAATTGTTTAAAGTTTTCATCAATGTATTTTACTTTTGGATACACTTAATAAATTTTTCATCAATAATTTGTTAATTCAAATATAGTGACGTAAATTAATTTCATTTATATTCATTAACTGAAAAAGTACCAATTTGTATTTCAATAAATAAAAAAGTTATACAGGGTGAGTCATTGATATGGGAAAGCTTGATTGCAGCTACACCGTTAATGATATCGAAACGAACCAAACGGTTCTGCAAATGGGAGGTCAGAGTGCAGTTCGTAAAATTATTTTACCCTTTACAGGGTGTACCATTTTTACGGAGCAAATTTTAAGATACCTTTTTTAAATGGCACTATATATATTTTTACACATATTTGAATTTGTCCTTTATTGAGATTTGTAAATTCGTTAAGTTTTTGCAAATCGCTTCAGCCGTTCAGAAATTATTCAATTTTTTCTGAAAATTAATGCCTTTGCAGGCATTTTTTCAAAAAATCGCAGGGCACTTGTTTTTTTGAATATCAGGTTGTTATTTGGGCTGTATCTAAGTAATTGTTCTGGGTATCTTTTGACGGAGAGATAATCTATTTCAATTGTGACATTAGCTTACTGTGACACATTCATTTTGGTACACTTTGAAAGGCCATATCTTGATTTTTTCAAATGGCACTCTATTTATTTGATTACTTAGTCGCATTGAACATGTCATTCTTCATATTTTCTATTTCGTATGTTTTTTTCCAAAAGTTGATGGTTTAGAAGATATTCCACATTTTCAAAAAAAATCAACACATTATTTCATCTTTTAAACGAGTGACATGAAAAACAATAAATTCTGACAACAGACGTCAACGTTAAATGCTGCGGGCGTCAATTTCAAAGTTGATGAGAAATTACTGAAATCAAATTATAGAAGCTTAGTACAGGTGTCCATTTTGGGAACTTTTGAATGATATCTCCGTTATTTTTTGAAGAAGAGGGTTGCGGTTTTCGCGACACTGTGCTACTTTTTCGAAAAACTGAAGATGCCGTCAACATAATTTTAATAACTCTTTTAGTTTTTAAGATACAGGGCATTTTTGAAAATGTGCATTTTGGGATCCCCGTCGTATCGCCGTTATCCTTCATTCTTATCGAAAATGTAAATTAACATCCTTATAGATTTTTTTCCGTAGAATGCATCGGTGTAGATAATTTCGTTACATGTTTACTATTTTTGAAGTAATAAAGCAAACTTATGTTTTTTTAAATGGAATACCCTGTATATTTATAGACTATAAAACTTGTCTTTTTTTACCTTTTCAAAAATATATGATACTATAAACTTTTCTCCGAAACGCGCAAATAAAAGACAATTTTCTGAAATTGAATGCATAAATCAATAGAAGGCCATGGATAACAACAATGAACAAGTGAAAGTCTGTTATCAGAATTAATTGTTTTTCATGTCACTCGTTTAAAAGATGAAAAAATGTGTTGATTTTTTTGAAAATGTGATTTATCTTCTAAACCATCATCTTTTGGAAAAAAACGTGAATATAGAAAAGATGAAGAATGACATGTTCAATGCGACTAAATAATCAAATAAATAGAGTGCCATTTGAAAAAATCAAGATATGGCCTTTCAAAGTGTACCAAAATCAATGTGTCACAGTAAGGTAATGTCACAATTAAAATAGATTGTCTCTCCGTCAAAAGATACCCAGAACAATTACTTAGATACAGCCCAAATAACAACTGGATATTCAAAAAAACAAGTGCCCTGCGATTTTTTAAAGAAATGCCTGCAAAGGCATTAATTTTCAGAAAAAATTGAATAACTTCTGAACGGCTGAAGCGATTTACAAAAACTTAACGAATTTACAAATGTCAATAAAGGACAAATTCAAATATGTGTAGAAATATATATAGTGCCATTTAAAAAAAGTATCTTAAAAATTGCTCCGTAAAAATGGTACACCCTGTAAAGGGCAAAATAATTTTACGAACTACACTCTGACCTCCCATTTGCAGAACCGTTTGGTTCGTTTCGATATCATTAACGGTGTAGCTGCAATCAAGCTTTCCCATATCAATGACTCACCCTGTATATATTGTAATCTGAGTTTTAAAGGATATTCTTACATTTCGATTTAACAAGAAAGCAGAGATTTTGTATTTTAGATCACCTACATAAGTTAGTTATTTAAAGTTTCCATCAATATATTTTACTTATAGATACACTTCATAAATTGTTTATTAATAATTTTTTAATTCAAATGTAGTGACGTAAATTAATTTCATTTATATTCATTTACTAAAAAAATACCAATCTGTATTTTAATAAATAAAAAAATTAAAAATAATTATTGTCATATGAGAAGTAGAATTTTTCTCATTACGCTCTTTAATAATGAAGTAAAAGTTTTAAAATTTTTCAACGTCTTGCATATAAAAGGTGTAAGGAACACAATGTAGTAACAGCCTATACAATGAATCTATTTCTACCGCATCGATATACGAAACCTGATAAGGCTTTCCTCGGCAATAAAAAAGTTTCGAACCCGAAGAGCTAAAAATAGAATAATGCTCAGGGATACAAGCGTTAATAGTGTAGATAATATCTTAGTCTTTCAGTTTTCTGCGCACTTTGTTTTAACATAGAGAATAATCTCCTCAATCTTTGCGAGAATATCCAAGTACTAATAAATGGAGAAGTTTCTTTGGGAATAATTGTCTACGAAGTCGTGTACTGCGATAGCCAGATATACTAGATAGTTCGTTTTATGGTTCATCACACGAGAGGATTTATCACACTCGTTGTGATCCGTTAGAACTAAAAAGAGTACCGAGAGGTATCTCAGCTTGCGATATATGGAGAAAATGCGAAAATGGAAACGTCTAACGATTTGATAACTCCGCAGAAACAATCGGGGTATATTTTGAATATATAATTTTTTATACGCACTGAAGTCCATATAATAATAATAATAATAATTGCTCATCTCTTTTGTTAAGGGACGCTGTAAGGGCAGGATGAAGAACTACTCCAAGGAATGTGTGAGAGGTTTTTTAGTGAGTAACCAGCAACATCTGGAGTCTCACACATCCCTGAGAATGCGTGCTGGATACTCTCAGGGTTGTCTTCTATAAACGATTTTTCCTCTCACACAGACGTAAAAAAAAAAATAACTACTCCAAGGAATGTGTGAGAGGTTTTTTAGTGAGTAACCAGCAACATCCGGAGTCCCACGCATCCCTGAGAATGCGTGCGGTATACTCTAAGGGTAGTCTATAAAAGATTTATTCTCTCACACTTTACTGAAAAAAAAACAATAATAATGATAATAATAATGTGTATTATATCCATTTGAACAATTACATGATTATGGTGGACACATCATTGATAAGTACCTTATGGTTATTGCATAAATAATTTAACCCATATTTCTTGAAATATCCAATTCATTGAAAATATACTACATACATTATTTACATTTATGCACAATGAAATATATAATTATTCAACAGCGATATGAATCATGATTACAGAGATAAATTTTGGTTAATAATAATAAATTGTCCAATAATGGGATGCAATTTTAATGAAAAAAAAAACTTCATAAATGTCCATTTTTACAATCATCTGATGTTGATTTCAAAAATTTTTGCCGACGTTGAGAATATGAATTAATTTTGTTGGTTCGATTCTCCTTCTGAAATTCAAATTTATCGAACAAAATAATGGCATTTCAACGCTTACTGATACGTTCTTTCATTTTACAACGCTTAGAAACTCTCAACAACTATCTAAGAACACAGCGGTAAATGAAAAACTGAAAATGTTTCATCAAAAAACTTTTTGACCAATGAGATACAAGAATATTTCTGAATTTCCTATGTCATTCATATTGTGGATAAGTAGAAAGCGACGAACTTTGCTTTCAAGGAAGTCTTCAGATCATATTTCAATTCTCTCATAAAAGTAAAGCTTAAGATGACATAAATTTTGAAACACCAGGATAAATCAAGAAATATCTGAGTAAAAATGGGGGCGGTTGGAAAAATTTAACCAAATTTTATAGCAACCCCAGGTACCAATTTTCAGCTCATTCGACTGGATGGGAGCCGATGGAGATGCCAATATGCACCGGGAAAAAAATTCATATATATATATATATATATAATCTCTTGATAATTATTAGCAATAACAGGCTGGTTGAGTCTTAAAAAACTCGATTTTATTAAAAAGTTGACGTTTCACTACGATATTCGTAATTGAAATTTCTTTGACATTTATTGATTTGAAAAAATTGAATAGACCGGGCTGCTTTGTATATGCTATTCAGTCTAATATTAATATTCAAAATTAATCGCCTCCGTGGCAAAGTTTTACCAAATCTCCCATACCGGAGAGTTCAAACAATAAACCACAATTGTGTGATTATCTTCCGTATCAGAGGATTTTGTTTGTTGTACTATTTTCAATCCAATGCTTGGCTACGCCGTTCTGATGAGGACCAAAGAGTCCGAAACACGTGTCAACGGCTGCTTCCATATAAGCGTGCTATACCGATAATTCTACTCCACTTCCTTAATGTTTTCCCATGACTGATTTCCTTGTTGTTAGATAAATAGTACCCTATTATTATTATTTTCAAACATTACGTAGGTAAAGGTTTCTTTGGTTTCCCTTACCATCTAATGATAACAATTTTGAATATTAATATTAGACTGAATAGCATATACAAAGCAGCCCGGTCTATTCAATTTTTTCAAATCAATAAATGTCAAAGAAATTTCAATTTCGAATATCGTAGTGAAACGTCAACTTTTTAATAAAATCGAGTTTTTTAATATTCAACCAGCCTGTTATTGCTAATAATTATCAAGAGATTAAAAATAGATCACAGGCAACAACAATTCGAATAAATATATATATATATATATATATATATATATATATATATATATATATATATATATATATATATATATATAATATATATATATATATATATATATATAGGGGATAACTATTTGTAGGGACTGCAGCAATGTAAAAGGAAATTCTTTGAAGTTTTTCCAAGCTTTCGGAATCGTTTATTCCATCATCAGGGAGAATCTATCGTGAGGATGATTACATATATGTTGATAATACGATATAAGAAACATTGAAAATGATGCTATTTGTTAAAAAATTAGAAAAGTTGATAAATTTTTGAAGTTATAATTAAATTTCTGAACGAAATGACAAATCGGTGTCACTCATTTTTTTATTTTCAAATTGAAGTTTGAAATTATTTCGTTACGTTAAATTAATTTGATTTTGTGTTATTTTATATCAAGTGAAAGTAAAAAAGAATAAATTTCACTCAAATGACTTATATCTGTTTTTTTATTGATGGATTTATTGTCTTGATAAATAAAGGCCATTTCTAAAAAAGATCTTTTTGAAAGATGTGATTCTCTTGCAAGAACAGTTGTTGAAAGGTAGTTCATCTGGTGGTCACAATCATTGACATGTTTAGTTAAAGCACATCTCTCAGGGTGTAATCTACTATCACTCTTATGAGAAGTGATTCTGTCTTTTAATAGTCTTTTTGTTTGGCCAATATAATTCTTATCACAATCATGACAAGGGATATTATAAACAACATTTGTGAGTTATAAAATAGGAATTTTGTCTTTTACTTTCGAATATATTTGTCTCATTGAAATAACTGTTCTATTTGCAATTTTGATGTTTTCAAGAGATTGAAAAATTCTGGTCAGTTTAGGTGTTATTTCTTTTATATAAGGTAACGAGCCATAAAAAATTGAAACTTGAATCATATCTGTAACAAGTTCATTATGAGAATTGTTATTTTGTCCTATAATTTCATTTTCTGATAAGGATGTGCTAAATAAAATTTTCTTGACTAAAGATGGTGGGTAGGAATTTTGTATGAAAATTCTTGAATTTGTTAAAACAAATGAAGAACAGAGTACTCAAAATTTCTGATATATCTTTTCATAACAAAAATTTTTTTTCAAGAACTTTTCATACAAAATTCCTACCCACCATCTTTAGTCAAGAAAATTTTATTTAGCACATCCTTATCAGAAAATGAAATTGTAGGACAAAATAACAATTCTCATAATGAACTTGTTACAGATATGATTCAAGTTTCAATTTTTTATGCCTCGTTACCTTATATAAAAGAAATAACACCTAAACTGACCAGAATTTTTCAATCTCTTGAAAACATCAAAATTGCAAATAGAACAGTTATTTCAATGAGACAAATATATTCGAAAGTAAAAGACAAAATTCCTATTTTATAACTCACAAATGTTGTTTATAATATCCCTTGTCATGATTGTGATAAGAATTATATTGGCCAAACAAAAAGACTATTAAAAGACAGAATCACTTCTCATAAGAGTGATAGTAGATTACACCCTGAGAGATGTGCTTTAACTGAACATGTCAATGATTGTGACCACCAGATGAACTACCTTTCAACAACTGTTCTTGCAAGAGAATCACATCTTTCAAAAAGATCTTTTTTAGAAATGGCCTTTATTTATCAAGACAATAAATCCATCAATAAAAAAACAGATATAAGTCATTTGAGTGAAATTTATTCTTTTTTACTTTCACTTGATATAAAATAACACAAAATCAAATTAATTTAACGTAACGAAATAATTTCAAACTTCAATTTGAAAATAAAAAAATGAGTGACACCGATTTGTCATTTCGTTCAGAAATTTAATTATAACTTCAAAAATTTATCAACTTTTCTAATTTTTTAACAAATAGCATCATTTTCAATGTTTCCATCGTATTATCAACATATATGTATTCATCCTCACGATAGATTCTCCCTGATGATGGAATAAACGATTCCGAAAGCTTGGAAAAACTTCAAAGAGTTTCCTTTCACATTGCTGCAGTCCCTACATTTAGTTATCCTCTAAACTAGTCAGCGACTAACCTCCTCTTATATATATATATATATATATATATATATATATATATATATATATATATATATATATATATATATATATATATACAGGCCGTTTTTCTTAGCTGATCCCACTATTGCTATCTCGGAAACGGAGAGACCTACAAGGTCGGTTAAATTGGATAAAAGTTTTCAATTTTGGGGAGCAATAATGACCTTTTTTCAAAACAAACTTTTTTCATATCAATGTTTGTTTTTGAGATATTCGCCGAAAACTAAAATAGTAGAATTTCGTTTTTTGGCTCTACCGCCTCCATTTCGAATGATATTAGAAAAAGTCAGAAGAGTTCCAATAATGTTTCATATTCTTTATGAACTGATATGAACCAATTTTCAATGCGACGTTTCGTTCATTAGATTCCATCATCAATTTTATTTTTTCAAATATGGGCCTCTACATTTTTTCAACAATTTTGGTAGCCACTGTTGTAACAAATTCAGGTATTAATTACAATACATATATTTCTCGATGTTTTTCTCCGAAAAAACATCATCAATATTTGGTCAAACAGTTTCCGTTAGTGTAGTGAAAAAGGTAGAAACCAAAATTTTAGAACTCAAAGATACTCCATACATCTTTTGAAATTTTGAACGTGCCTATGCATTCCATGGTTTTTGTATGAATATGAAAGAACTGTTCAAAAGCCAACTTTTATGGAGCATAAATGTTTGTTTATGATGTCTTCTGGTAAATAGAAATCTTGGAGAAAAAATTCTGAGAGTACTGAAATGGATTTATTGTTTCAAAGTGAGCCATGAATTAACAGAATAACAAAATGTCAGATCTATTTACAAGTACATAAATAATTATCGGATTCCTGTGAATCTGTGAGGTGAAAACCATGAATTTTTCAAATGACGAGAAAGTTCATTTGCTTTTCGTATACGTGAAATGTTTGAGAAATGCTACTAGATCTCTAGCTATGTATAGGGAATTGTACCCCGAAAAGATCAGCCATCCGAAAGATATTTTCAACGCATTGAGAGGACTTTACGGAACCATGGTTCATTAGAAAAACCCTCGAGTAAGAGCTGTACAGTAAATAGCAGAGGTGGCGATACTGAAATTGACGCTTTTTTATTCGATTATAATTAATAGCTGAATTTGATATAACAGTGGCTACTAAAATTGATGAAAAGATTTAGAGGCTCATATTTAAAAAAATAAAGCTGATGATGAAACCTAGTGAACAAAACGTTGCATTGAAATTTGGTTCATATAAGATTATAAGGAGTATGAAACATTATTGAAACTCCCCTGACTTTTTCTTATATCATTCTAAATAGAGCTAAAAAACGGCCTCGCACCTGACTGGTTTCCTTGGATACCTGCAATAGTACGTATTTTATTGATAAATACAACTAAAAATAATAAAATTTCGAGATGACGGCCCTTGCATTTAAGCTCTTATTTAATATCCTGTAATGATAAAAATAAAATGATGAAGAAAATCTCTCTGTTATTTATACTTCTCAAATAGATAGTACGAAATAATTCTACATACATTGAAATATTTGCCGAGTTAATGGATTTGTGGAGTTTTATATATCTATAGAAGGTGTTTATTCAATTTCTTCAAGTTGGTCTGTGTTGGTAGGTACGTGTCTAAGAGCTCACCGAGGCGAATGAGTAAAAACTAGATGGACAAAGCAAATGAACATACGTAAAATATATACACACCGTTCAATTTTAGTGCTTCGTATTATATAAGCTATTGTTTTGAAAGGTTTGAAAGAAGAAAAGAAAATAAAAAATAAACAATTTTTCTTAAAATATATAGAAGAAACAAATAATAATGCTAATATAACCCAAAACAATACGAAATGAACATTGTTCCTGATATATATCTATATATATATAATACAAGCCGAAAAATTGAATCCAGTCTACAGCAAAAACCATATTTTTTAAATTTCTGAAATTTGGTGGGAAGTTAAGTCTGATCATGTAGATTCCCACTAAGACGGGGTTTTTTTAAATTCCGCCGTTAAGGGGTTGAAAAAGGGTAAAACAATAAATAATGGACTTAGCGATCCCGTTCTTCCACTAAAATGTTAAGTAAAATTAACTCTAGAAAGTAGTTTCTCAGTTTTTTGAAATTCCATCATTTAGGGGTGCAAAAGGGGTAAGTCTGTTTTTTTTATATTGGCTATTTCCGGCAAAATAATCGACTTAGCGATTCCGTTCTTCCACTACAATGTTCCTTATAATTTTATTAAAAAACCATTTTCTGATTTTTTTGATGTTGTATCATTTAGGGTTGAAAGAGGGTGAAATGTGTTTTTCGTATATTGGCTATTTTTTGGCTGATTCTCGCAAAATAATGGACTTAGCGATCCCGCTCTTTCACGAAAAGAATGTTAAGTAAAATTAACTCTAGAAAGTAGTTTCTCAGTTTTTTGAAATTCATCATTTAGGGTGCAAAAGGGGTAAGTCTGTTTTTTCATATTGGCTATTTCCGGCAAAATAATCGACTTAGCGGATTCCGTTCTTCCACTACAATGTTCCTTATAATTTTATTAAAAACATTTTCTGCATTTTTTGATGTATCATTTAGGGGTTGAAAGAGGGTGAAATGTGTTTTTCGTATATTGGCTATTTTGGCTGATTCTCTCAAAATAATGGACTTAGCGATCCCGCTCTTTCACGAAAATGTTAAGTAAAAATTAACACTAGAAAGTAAGTTTCTCAGTTTTTTGAAATTCCATCATTTAGGGGTGCAAAAGGGGTAAGTCTGTTTTTTTATATTGACTATTTCCGGCAAATAATCGGACTTTAGCGATTCCGTTCTTCCACTTACAATGTTCCTTATAATTTTATTAAAAAACCATTTTCTGCATTTATTTGATGTTTGTATCATTTAGGGGTTGAAAGAGGTGAAATGTGTTTTTCGTATATTGGCTATTTTTGGCTGAATCCGCAAAATAATGGACTTAGTGATCCCGCTCTTTCACGAAAATATTAAGTAAAATTAAACTTTAGAAAGTAGTTTCTCAGTTTTTGAAATCCCATCATTTAGGGTGAAAAGGAGTGAGATCTGTTTTTTCTTTTTATTGGCTATTATTCATATTGAAAATTTTATTTATAACATGTTAGACAAAATTGGATTTTATACAAATAAACAAATGATTGATAAATTTTATCCTTTTTTTAATTGTCTTCACCATGCCTCGAAAACCA
>JARQZK010005585.1:0-10970 GCA_030704885.1 Cynegetis impunctata | reverse complement strand
ACGTACGTATTCCTTCGTTCATCTCATTTATTCACTTATTCAAATTTTCATATTTTCAATCACATGTTATCCCTATATCTAAGATAATGAAAGTCCGGAAAATCTACAATGATTGATCGAAATTATGAAATGCATATTCTGAACAAGATAAATGATCTCTCTTGCTCATGAATCAGGATTTTGATTCAACAAATAGTCCGTTAAAATAATTAATAATAAAATTAATACATGAAAAGTGATTCAATGTTTTATATAATTAATCTGTTGGTAGAATGGAATATTTTATAAGTACTCACTTTTGATGAATCTGTAGGTGCAACAGAAATCAGTCCCTAAATCCCTGGTGATCATTGATCAAGCTATCTACGAAATAGCTATTGTTCTGGTTTATAATTTGTTTTTTACCTGAGAAATGGTTGGCTGTCGGTATCTCGAAGTCAGTAGAAATGACCTTAGGAAGAGAATAAAATATATTTTTTTCGGATTTATTTTGACGAATAACAATTTTAATAACTGAGATTGAATTTAGGCCCATCAGTTTCACCATATAAAAAAAATAAAACTCATAGGCTAGGCATACTAGCAAAAAATTGAGGGCTCAGAAACAAATTTTGCTATAGTTGTGATTTTCTCACCCTTTATGTTTTTTGGGTCGCTGAACACGAATTTGAAGTTTGCTGGCGAAAATTTTGCCCGGAGAACTTTGAATTTTTTTGGGCACTTTTTTGACCGAAATTTGGCATTTTTTTTTCATTTTTTTTGGCCTGTATCTCAAGAAGGAATCATTTTATTTGACAAACCGTATTCTATATAAATATTAAGTTAGACAAAATTGCCTCCATTTCTTATTCGAAACGTGTTTTTGTAAGACTAACAGTTTCGCCGCTAGAGCGCGCCAAAAGAAGAGCTTATATTTCCATACTCTAGTGAAATTACACCGTTTACGCGGAAATCGACCTTGCTGTGATACTTAAATATTGCATAAATTTATTATATTGGTACAATTCATATTATATAACAGTGCATCTCTCATAAATATCTCTTTTTTTTTCTTGAGAATGGAAGAGCGCGCCCAAAAGCGCTCTTCCATATTTTCATAACTGTGAAATTTCTTATATAGAAAAAACATTTTTGATTGCTCCACTAGTTAATTGTGGCAATTTTATTCATAAAAAGACAAAGCACTTTCAATTCGCTTCCGATTAATTTCAATCCTTGAATTTATTAACTATATTATATAATATTTTATGATATAGCAGCTTGTCCCGAGATTTACCAGTGATAATGATTATTAATACATTATGTAACTTGATCTTGATAGCAGCAAAATTATAAGAAAATACTGTTTTACTGTATTTCATAAAAAAAAATACACGGATAAATGCGGACAAGATCATTATTGGTGATTGTATAAATTTTATAATGTAATAAATTGATTTAATTTGAAGTTAATTTTCTCTTTTTTAGAATTATGCAAAATGATTCTTCTTTTGTTTTCAAAAATAAATTTTTACTCGTAATTCGTATTCCGGTTGTTGCCGAGTCTTTCCATTGTCGCGGAGTCCTTCTATTATGTTGAGAGTCACGATCCTCGCCTCTCCGGCATGCTTAGAAGGTCCCACACTGCTATTCAGTAATTGGGATCTGATAAGGAGACTGAGCTTATGTGATAACGTCAAAACATGGCTCTCAAGAACCAACTTTGAAAACGGAGTTTATATGAGAGATTAGAAAGATTTTTTCAATTTTTTATAACAATTTTATGTTTCAAGTGAAATTGTGAAGCGATATGAATCGTAGAAAACTTACTCCAAAGAAAATACAGAGAAGGCGATAGAGTTGGAAAGACATCATTCAATGTGGGATAAATTGAGAGGAGTAGAGGACTGGTATAGTCAAAATTTGAATGCTTTTTTCGTCTATTTATTTATCAATTCAGAAAAATATCTCATAAAATGAATAGAGAGTTTACAGCACTTTGTTCATGTGCTGTTAGACTCGGTGAAGCTGTTTCAAATTTCTTTCCTTATCGTAAGCTTTTGAGAATATATCATATAGGAACGGTCGTTTTTCACAGAACTCTCCTTCAGACTGCAGCATCTTGAATTTTCCTTAATAAAGACAACTAACTAACGGATTTGAACTTTCCATTTTCACCTTCTGCTCCGTAATTTGTCAAGAAGTCAAAAACTTGTACATCCAATTACATATTTTATTACGTTGGGAATAAAAACTGCATCTATCTGGCCAACAGAGTGCGCCAGCTGAAATGTCAGATCCCAATATGACAAACTGTCTAAGTCACAGTTCGTCATTTTCAAATCTGCGAATAGTCCACGAAATCGCAATTGCTTCATGTTTGTTTGTTTGGAAACTTTATTTTTTACTATTAATTAATTTATCTTGTTTTTTTAATTCGTTTTACGTTAGTTTGTTACTTTAATCGCTAGTTTGCTATGTCGATGTGTTTTATATGTAATTCCTTGTTGGAAGGTGGAAGTTTCGGGAGTCTCAATCGTTAAAGTTAAAGGAATCGCATCGCTCTTGAAAACCAGTGAAAGACGGAAGGATGGAAAGGGGGCTATTTTGAGGGAGAAAACATCTGTCAGAGTGCACGATAAGTTTGTCGAAAAATATACACGGATAAGCGTGAGCTATTCTCGCGCACATAAGGAGACAAAAGAAATTAGTGAAGACGCCGTCAAACCAGAGAAACCAGATTCAACAGTTACCGAATTCACGTTCAGAAAACAATGCTTTAATATGTGGATTACCAATTACTAAACAATTTTTAGGCGGCAAGAAGCCAAAAAAACTCCTGATTTACGAAATGTTGTGTACCAGGGTTCGCGATTTAACTGGTGGTTTTGAAAGAAAGTGTAATGAAGGAGCGCGCGAGATCGTGATGATGAATGTGGAAGGGGCGGGGGTTTTTTTTTTTGCGGCAGAATTGAGAATGTTCCCTGAATTGGTTGCATATGAGGCACAATATCATAAAAAGTGCCGAATAGAACTTATTGGAAAAAGAACACCAAACACAGACGGGCAACAGAAAAGACGGGGACCATGTGCTCAGGCAATTGATGCAGCAATGCAGCATATATACACATACATGGAAAATAGTGATGATGAGTGTCAGTTCTCAATGGAAGAACTGATGGCCCAAATAAAAGGAGACTACAAACCAGATGAAAGGACAGTCAAAGCTCGACTCAAAGAAAAGTATCGGGATGACATACTGGTCACCTTTTCAAAGAATAAGCAGACTGTGGTTTGTTTCAAAAATATAGAGAGAAGATATTGAATGACACATTTTACCAACAGAAGTTTAGATCTGCAGAAGAAGAGAGGCTGCGAATAGTCGACAGAAGCAGCCAAAATAATATGCGATGACATCAGATCCCAATTTTACGAAGTTAAAGAGTATTCCGCTCCTGACCGTTTCATGGATGGTACAGAAGCCGTAATTCCCAAAACTTTGAAACATTACATGACTACTTTAATTGTTGATAGAAAAAGGGCAGCATATAACGTATATAATTATTATTCAAGAGAAGGCGCCTGCGCCTGGCCCTGGCTCATCGAAATTCATACTGGTGGATCTGTAACGCATTTTTGTTGCAATTGTTCTGTGCGCGCATCACGAGATAATTGCACTAATCTTACAGCCGCTAGTTAGTACAACTGGGGTTTTACTTACGACTTGCTGTGAATCGGGAAACCAAAAAGAGCATCAAGTTTTGAGAGTGGTCCGTCGAATCGGGTGTTGAAATTAGTTCAAGGAGGGAAGTCTTTCCTATATTACTTCTGGTGAAAGTTTACGCCGTGTTGCGGATCTAAGGGAAGTGAATCCTCCGAGTCTTACGAGGAATTCAGCGACTGAGTTTTGGGTGATTTCCCGTTGCGGGTGTAATCGCTGAATCCATTTATCGCCGGAGTTGCAAGAACTGTCGACACGATTTTAGTTCGAGATCCTTGGTGTACAGTGGAACGCTCCAGCCTATCAACATCCAGGCTGTCTGACAGGTTTTTGGAAGAATTTCTTTTGGTATCTGATAACTACCCCCGGTCGGGACCGAAAAAAAACAGAAGAACGTGATCTTGTTGGCGTCCATTTGTAGTGGCGGCCCATACGTCATAGCTTCCCATGGAGGCGGTTGCGCAGTTCCTATGATTACCGGCACCGTCAGTTGACGAGCTATTTCGAGAGGTAGGGTGAGTTGACTCCTTCGCCGCGAACGTCTCTGCCATAGACGCCGCTACCAGGTTAGTGTTTATCTGCGCATAAGTTTGCAAGACTCATTGTCACCTCCATATCAGGGACTATAGTTTTGGGGTAAAGGGAACTACATATTTATTTTATTTATTTTATATATTATATATATATAATATATATTATATATATATATTATTATATATATATATATATATATATTTATATGAATTTCCTAATTATATATTTATCTTTAATCCACTAGTGTGAAGTCTATTTATATGAAATTCTAAATATATTTATTTTTATATAATTTATATGAATTGCTATTTATTTTTTATTATTCTAGTATATAAATTATAATTTTAATTGATATGATTTGTTCTATTCTCAATTTAATTTTTATTTGTATTGACTCTATATTCTCAAGGAAGTTCTCTTATATTGAAATTTATTAATATATATATTTTTTTTATTATTTTATCATTTTATTTTTATAAAATTTTGACTCTAATTGAAAACTTCAATAATTCAAAAAAAAATAAAATTTTTACAACTTTATTAACACAAATTATCAAGATACAAATTCAGTTCAAATTTTAACAATAAAATCACTCTTTGAAATTTGATTATGTTACCTTTAATAGTTTTAATATTTTTCCCCTTATTATTTATATTTATATTTGCAAATATTCACGAAAATCTATTGCCCAATATGAAATTTGTAAAAACTCACGATTGTTTATTTCACTGATGGTTGATCTTCCTTTTACATGGGTTCATGAATTTCCAAATTTTCTTTCTTCTCTTTTCTGTATTCGTTCTGCAAAAAGCAGCAACTGTCTCTATGGTCTCGGCTATTCCTTTAGTAAACTCACTTAATTTCTATATTGTTAGAAATTCATGCCACAATTCACAGTTTTCTTCACTTAATTTTAGATTAATTTCACACACAGGTATTATCAGCTTTCTTATTTACATATATCGATGATTTATTATTATTTTTTACTTTCAGCTATCATTCTACTTTTTATTATTCAATATGGATGACAAAAACAAAAGAATTCGGATCTCAAACCGACAATGGTTATTTCTTGAATGCAAATTAAGAACTACCTAAAGCCGGATGTTCTATCTCCTTATATAACCTTATATTATTTTATTAATATCAAGTAACCTGATGGCTTTTTCTAGAACATTCTTAATATCCTTTTTATGATTTTACTCATTTTTAAAATATTATACTAACAGGTATTGTACATATCTTTATATTATTCTATTTAATTAAATATACAATAATTTTGGACATTAATTATTTCAATAATTACAACTTCTTTGTGATTAATTTAAAAAAATTTAAACTCAGTACTTTAATTTGATTATTTTGAATAATTAAATGACATTTGATTAATTTTCAACAAATTTGTAAATAAAACATATATTTTGAACTGAAATTATTTAGTTAATCTCATCTACAGAATATTCTGCTCATTTTGTATTAAAATTTCCAATATTCTGTCCTTTAATTCAGTTATTATTTCTACTTGAAAAATTTGACATTTCGTTACATATAGTTTCTGATTCTACCTTCAAATTCTACTTTATTACATTATTCTACATAATTTTTACTATATAACAACAGTTAACTATCTCTTCTATATCTTTATATATGATTAACTACCTTCAATGATTTGGAAATTAACTTATTATCTATATTCAATTTAGTTGATTTTCTACGATACATAATTTTTCATATTATATGTATCTACTTAAATTAAGTCTGTTATATTGAACTAATTTATTTCTAATTACTCTTTACAAAGATTTTATTACTTGTATTTTCCTATATTTCTGATATTTCATGAATTTCTTATTGAATTACTTGATATTTATTTCCAACGATTAATGACATTTTAAGGTTTTCTGACATTCTACAAGTGTTTTTAATATATTATTGATTTTAAAAGTTATTTTGATCATTTATAATTCATACATTACATCAGTCTCTTGTAAATCAGTTTTACATATTTAAATTTACATTAATTGAATTTTAAATAATACCATTATATTAATTAACAATTTGCATATTTCTTCTTTCCCATATGTTCAAGTTTTATCATTGATTAGATATACATATATCTTATAATCATCTATCATTTACTACTATCTATTTTAAATTCATTGAAGTTTTCCTTTCCTTGATCAATATCATTTTATATTGTACCATATTTCAATTCTAATAATGCAAATAAATAAACCATAGCAAATCCCCAAAATTTACATTGAACTTATTTAAATTCAATATTTATAATAATTCAATGTTGAATTTTCTTATAATCTATTATTTATAACTTTTAACAATAACATAACTAAATGTAACATAACCATAACATGATATTCATATTTTAAATTTACAATTATACATTTTCTCTTTTCAATTATTCTTTATCATTCATTCATTCATTTTGTATTCATATATACTCTCTATATTGTACACTCCTCTTATTTTCCCTGTATTTATTTCTTTTATTAAATAACTATTCTCTAGTTTTCCATTTTCTATTTTATATGGTTATTATTTTATTCTTTCCATTTGAAGGACCTTTATAAAAAATATTTGTTTATAATGTTAATAAAATATATAATAATTATCTAACATACATTTTTGTGAGTTATCAAATTCTTTAATACCTATATAAATTTTTGATTCATGATTTATGTGTATAGGAATAGTATATTTCATCGATATTTTCTAAATTAAATTACTGTCTTTCTTTATTATTGTATTCTGCAGATAGATATATATAAAGTTGTTATTATTTCATTCTGTATTTTATTTATTATCATTTCTATATTTCTTTGCACTTCTAGTAAGGAATAGGATTATATTTGCTACGTAAATTCATATATATTAATATTTATTATTTTTGGTCTTAGGGATTTCTTATTATCGTTATCTAAGCCATTTTATACCCCTATCATTTTATATTTGTCACCACTTTCGGTTAACATAATACATTTTCTTATATATGTGTGTCCCCATATTTCGGTAGATTCACCACATTTTAATTCATAGTTTCTTTGTCTCCACTTTCGGTAGACTTATTTATACCTATTTCATATATTTATATATATCATTATACCTTACATATTTCCTCCCCATCCTTACTTTCGTTCCTATAACCTATCTATAATCTCTATACATTTTCACTTTGCTTTATATATGCTATTTCTCATATATTTCTACGATCTTATAATATTTCATTATTTCTGTTTGCATTGATATACTATTACCTATTAAATTTACTATTATTGTTGGACTATTTACTTATCTGATTTATAATTATTAATTTAATATTCATAACCATTTATTTATCTATCATATCATGTATTCTTCTTCATTCATTCAATTAACTTAATAAATTATTTACAATTTTAACTATCTATTCCAAACTTCCCTACTCTTTTAATAAAAAGTGGCATTCCTTGTTCTATTTACTCTTTCTATCCTGTTCTTTTGATTTGAAATCATTAATGAACTTACTATTTTTATTTTATTAATTTATTTTAATTAACTTTAACTTATAATTTACTTACAACTATTCTATATACACCTTCTATCCTACTTTTACTAAAAAGTGGCACTCCCTGTTCTATTTACTCTTTCATTCCTGTTCTTATAAATTATGTTTAATATATTTTATACATACTTTATTATAATGTTTAATATACTTATAATTTCCTTTTTCTACCCCTTTATATCTCTTTCATGATAATATTATCTTATTTCCCAATCTTAACCTTTGTTTATTTTGATTTTTTCCCAAAATTTGTTCAAACCTGTATTTGTAATTTAAATTGTTTCCCCAGAAATATTCAATAAATTGTATTTTAAATTGCTTGTAAATTTCCATATAACTTTCATGTTTATTAGTAAAATTATTAATATTCCCCATACATTGATTTTCAACACATGATATTATATTAATTTCAATTTCTATTTCGTTATTCTTTAAATTAAATTGTTCAACCTCCATTTTCCCCGTTATTTCTGTTGTTTGTACATTAATATTTTGATGAATACTTACTTCAGTTATTATTACTATATCAAAATCTTTTTCAACATGTGTTTCATCAATTACACTATCAGTTAAATTATGAATTTCTACATTATTCTTTTCATCCTTCGTTTCAAATACTACTATTGAATTTTTACTTTTTCCTAGTTCCTCAAATTTCTCATTCATTTTTTCTAATTTATCACCTATCTCATTAATATGTATATCTATTTTCTCATTCACATATTCTTTCATATCTTGTATAACCATAATTAATTTAAATTGCTTGTAAATTTCCATATAACTTTCATGTTTATTAGTAAAATTATTAATATTCCCCATACATTGATTTTCAACACATGATATTATATTAATTTCAATTTCTATTTCGTTATTCTTTAAATTAAATTGTTCAACCTCCATTTTCCCCGTTATTTCTGTTGTTTGTACATTAATATTTTGATGAATACTTACTTCAGTTATTATTACTATATCAAAATCTTTTTCAACATGTGTTTCATCAATTACACTATCAGTTAAATTATGAATTTCTACATTATTCTTTTCATCCTTCGTTTCAAATACTACTATTGAATTTTTACTTTTTCCTAGTTCCTCAAATTTCTCATTCATTTTTTCTAATTTATCACCTATCTCATTAATATGTATATCTATTTTCTCATTCACATATTCTTTCATATCTTGTATAACCATATTTAATTTTTCATCCATGCTTTAAAGTCTTTGATTCATACTTATTTTCACATCATTTATATTTGGTTTTATACTATTCATATTATAGTTTATACTATTCATATTTTGCATCATACTCATTTGCATTTCTTTAATTAATTCTTTCAATTCTACATTTTCATTCCTTGATTTATCTACCTTTTTCTGTTTCCCCTCTGAATCAATTCTTGTAATTATCTCATTTTCTTTTTCTACTTTCTCCCCATCATTCTTTCCTACACATTCATCCAAATTTTCACTAATTTGCTCTACTTTAATATTTGCTTCTAACTCATCCTCATTTACCCTCTCTTCACCTTTTTTATTTCTTAATACCATGTTACTAGTCATCCTTATTTTATGTTCTACTTTAATACAATTCAAAAAAAATTATTTACTTTACCAATATATTTTCTCTTTTTCTGAGCCCCACGTTGGGCGCCAATTTATATTAATTTCACTTTATTTAGCCCCACGTTGGGCGCCAATTTATATGAATTTCCTAATTATATATTTATTTTAACCCCACTCTGTGAAGTCTATTTATATGAAATTCTAAATATATTTATTTTCATATAATTTATATGAATTGCTATTTATTTTTATTTATTCTAGTATTATAAATTATAATTTTAATTGATATGATTTGTTCTATTCTTAATTTAATTTAATTTTGTATAGACTCTATATTCTCAAGGAAGGTTCTCTTATATTGAAATTAATTATATATATATTTTTTTTATTATTTATCATTTTTATTTTCATAAAATTTTGACTCTAATAATTGAAAACTTCAATAAATTCAAAAAATAATAAAATTTTTACAACTTTATTAACACAAATTATCAAGATACAAATTCAGTTCAAATATTAACAATAACAATCACTCTTTGAAATTTGATTATGTTACCTTTTAATAGTTTTATATTTTTCCCCTTATTAATTTATATTTATATTTGCAAATATTCACGAAATCTATTGGCCAATATGAAATTTGTAAAAACTCACGATTGTTTATTTCACTGATGGTTGATCTTCCTTTTACATGGGTTCAATGAATTTCCAAATTTTCTTTCTTCTCTTTTTCTGTATTCGTTCTGCAAAACAGCAACTGTCTCTATGGTCTCGGCTATTCCTTTAGTAACCTCACTTAATTTCTATATTGTTAGAAATTCATGCCACAATTCACAGTTTTCTTCACTTAATTTTAGATTAATTTCACACACAGGTATTATCAGCTTTCTTATTTACATATATCGATGATTTATTATTACTTTTTACTTTCAGCTATCATTCTACTTTTTATTATTCAATATGGATGACAAAAACAAAAGAATTCGGATCTCAAACCGACAATGGTTACCTCTTGAATGCAAATTGAGAACTACCTAAAGCCGGATGTTCTATCTCCTTATATAACCTTGTATTATTTTATTAATATCAAGTAACCTGATGGCTTTTTCTAGAACATTCTTAATATCCTTTTTATGATTTTACTCATCTTTAAAATATTATACTAACAGGTATTGTACATATCTTTATATTATTCTATTTAATTAAATAAACAATAATTTTGGACATTAATTATTTCAATAATAACAACTTCTTTGTGATTAATTAAAAAAATTTTAAACTCAGTACTTTAATTTGATTATTTTGAATAATTGAATGACATTTGATTAATTTTTAACAAATTTGTAAATAAAACATACTTTTTGAACTGAAATTATTTAGTTAATCTCATCTACAGAATATTCTGCTCATTTTGTATTAAAATTTTCAATATTCTGTCCTTTAATTCAGTTATTATTTCTACTTGAAAAATTTGACATTTCGTTATATATAGTTTCTGATTCTACCTTGAAATTCTACTTTATTACATTATTCTACAATAATTTTATATATAAAACAGTTAACTAATCTCTTCTAATATCTTTATATATGATTAACTACCTTCAATGATTTGA
>JARQZK010005584.1:0-11009 GCA_030704885.1 Cynegetis impunctata | reverse complement strand
AAATGGGCATTATTGACAATTCGGCTACTGTGGAGCTGAGGAACAAACACTGACACACATAGTTCAGGACTGCCCGCTGAGAAAATTTACTGGCCAATGGGAAGACTTTATTGAGGCAAATCCCGCCGCTACTGCGTGGCTATCTGGTCATTAATATGCATCCGCTAAATGAAGTGTTTGTTTCATATTTTGTGTATAATCATATTTACATTTGTAATTCTCATGATCTGTGTATATTTATTTTTATGTTTCTGTATAAATTTTATTTATACTTACTTTCTTTAATTGGCTACACTTGTAGCCATACGATAATAATAATAATAGTGGAATCAAGCCAGATATTACATAGTTGATTTATGATGAAGTATTTATCGGAGAAAAGGATCTGGGAAGACTTTTAAGGTTATTGTCTAGTATATAAAGAAACCTGATTCAAATGAAAATACTATTTTGAACTAAAAATCACGTAAATACAAATCACTAAGATAGTAGACATATTGTGAATGAGATGCTTCTATTCAATCCATCATATTTGTTTGCCAGCTATTCATGAATATTATCACATGTGTGA
The DNA here is from genome assembly GCA_030704885.1 of Cynegetis impunctata. Taxonomy (NCBI): domain Eukaryota; kingdom Metazoa; phylum Arthropoda; class Insecta; order Coleoptera; family Coccinellidae; genus Cynegetis; species Cynegetis impunctata. Next base: position 10,438 of record JARQZK010005584.1, on the reverse strand, counting down.
AGCACAACTGTCAAGCAAATACTTGAAATAATACTTTTTATATCAATTGCACCAATTGAATACTGTCAAAACATATTCTGAATTTTCCATAACTAACAATAATTATTAAGATTTTTATATATATCAACAAACGATATAATAATGACAATCCATTTTCATATTTCAAATATAATGAGTAGTTATTTCATTTGCTTATGAATTGAATATAAAATTTTATTTGCCAGAAATTTATACTATGAATTGTATTACATTGTGACGCACGTTTCGACTCTACTAGGTCCTCTTTAGACTGTCAGAATCCGAAGAAGCCCACAAGAATTCGAAGAAACCACAACAGTCTGAAGAAGCCCACTTTTTCACTTAAAGACAAGTATTTTCATTTTGTTTCTAGCTGAAATGGATTCGCATCAAGTTGCGGCCCCCAATATTCAATTAGTTCATTTATTTATTGAAAAAGTGTAGAAAAGTTGAATGCACACATTCATTTAGATATCAAATGAATTTGGGGAATTTTCGATTATAATGAGCTTTAGCGTTTTTGATAATTTAATTGTGAAAATTATGGTTTATAAATTCCCCTAATTGATTCTACAATTCTCTTTGCCAAATTTATCATTACACTACTGGGACTATGTATTTCTTATTTTAGTTTGAAATTAGCACCCTAAAAATGCTGTCTTATATAATGTGAAAACCTTGAAATATTACTTTTCAAACGTATTGTTTATTGATATTCATTTCTTCAAATGTAAAAATCTCTAAGGATTTCTGGAAATCGACCGAACATTACATACCCATGTAATTCCATATTAGAAAGAAATATCCAAAGAAATATGGATTTCTTTGGATATTTTTAGTAATTATATTTCGTTTGTTTAATATGATTAAAGTGGAAATATTAATGTTTGATAAGGGTTACTATAGATATTTTATAAGAGTTTTAATTCTTATTTTATATGATCTGTATTTCTCAGATTATTATTTTACTTTTTCTGATTGGTAGAACTTTCGCACTCAATATTTCTGAAACACGAGACTAAACATAAGCCAAAAATACTTCTTTAAGGAAAAGAAGATATTGAATAGTAACTTCTCGGATAATTTCATTTCTTTTTTTCTGTGCGGTTCTGGATACACGTTTTCCGAGGGAAATGGAAAAGTGACGAGAATGATTGAAAGTATTGGCAAGCTATAACATCATATTACCAGGATGCTCGCGGGGCTAGATGATAAGTGGTCTGTCAGTCTGTCATGTCTGGGGAGTTCCGCAGACATCGATAATGATGGGGAGTTGATATTTTACGAGAGGAAATCTATTGTATGTCAGTAAGACGATGTAGGGACCAGCTTTCTTCCCGATTTCATAACTCTGAGAAAATGGAAAAAGGGATAGGAAATATGCATGCCGACAGGAGCTGAGTTTATGAGTATGTTCGAGTTTCAACTTGCCAATTTTATGACTGCTATATCAATTTCTGTTCACGGATTCAAGAGAACTTTTTGCATGATTTGTTACTTATGAAAGTTAGAGTAGATTAGAAATGTTTATTTATCTATGTCAATTGTATGCTATTCAATTGTATGAATTCTTTGTAGTGTTAACTATGTATCAATAATTATCTGCTAGTGAATCTTGTTAATTTTTCAGAATGATCTATATATCTAATATTTACCAATAATTACATTCTCAATATATCTTACATTTCATTTATATTAATGAGAAACTCTTTTTGTTGATTTGTATATAGCTAGCTAAACATAAGTTTCATATCATCATTTGAATTATCTGAAATTTTAATCAGAACGTTTCTTGATTTGATAAGAATAATGTTTTGAGTTTTGTGAATCCAGCAGCAGGCGATGATATTTACAAAAAAAAACAGCACAAACCTTTTGAAATCAAATCAATATAATTAATTTAGTCATTCATATTTTCTGTGTTTCTGATAGAGAAAGAACTTTTGGTTTATATTGATAGATATTTATCTTTCTTCATTTTTTGAGCTATTCTCGTGAAAATAAAAAGCTTATAACACCTCTCAAGGGACTCGCGATGATTTCAAGAAATGACGCGTTCTGCTGGATTCAAACTACTGCAAGTTATAGCAAACCTTTGAGAGTACATAGAATTTTCCAAAGGTTTGCGGTTTGACCGATGTTCTGGTTATCAGCATAGCTTGTGTAACGAGATAATTGTGCTCCTACTTGAATAATGGAAGCAATTGATGAAAAAATGACACAAATTAATAGCCTTCCTCTGCTCTTTTCTAGTCAACCAGATACAAAGGATACTTAGGTGCAGAACTCCAAGCAAGGGGACAGTATTCCAATACTGGACTAACCTGAGCGTCACAAAGCAACATGAGGTGCTTAGGCGTGAACAGATTTTTAGCACGAAAAAGACAACTGAAGCTTTTGTGCAGCTGACTTGATATCGTCGTGCCTGGTTAAATTGGAATTAACTCCAATTCCCGAAAGAAGAAGTTTATTGGATGGCTAAATAATTTGGTTTTTTAATACTACTAGAGGATCGACGAGGAAAGTTTCTCTCAAAAACCGTATTTCTTGTATTTTGCTCGTATAAAGACAAACGAAATTATTTCTTGCTGATAAATATAAGAATAAATTGTTATCGAATTTGATGAAAATTCTAGAATCATCCACTACGTGTGAATCCAACTCGAAATGTCCAATCATGGGTTGGCGGTTCAGTTCAGAAAACTTTCCTGATAGATTCTGTTCTGGCTGCTGAAACGTGCAGGACAAAAAGATGTGTATTCTCTGCATACCTTTTGAATTAATTATACTCCTGGTAGAATAATGGAGGCAATGAAGGCCGAACACCTGCCATGGTAACTTCTGATGAAGAAACATAAGTCGGTAACCTTCCTCCGGTTGTCGAGGAATAACGCTGTGCGGTCAATGAAGAGCCAATTATCAACCATACTACTCTTCTCTGAATTGAGCCAAGAAGTGCATAGGTGCAGAGTTCAAAGTATTCCATTGCTGGATGAACTTGAGCCTTAAAGAGCAGGTGTACCTGGTCTGGCGTAAACAGGTTTTTAGCATGAAGTCCATAACTAAGCTTCTGTGTAGCTGACTCACCTATGATGGAGGCATGTTAGTGGCAGATTAAATTGTAGTTAACACTGATTCGTAAAATATGCGGGTTTTTCATCATCATGGTCACCGAGCCCTTTGCGTCCACTGCTGGACATTAGTCTTCCAGTTCGTCGTGTCTTGTGCTATCTGCATCCAATTTGTTGAAGGAGTTGAGGGGTTTTTCTCTGCTTTATTTTTCAGCTCGAGGTCTTCATTCCACCAGCGTTTTTGTCCGCCTTTCATCTGTCATTCGAGCTACGTGTCCAGCTCAAAACCTTTTGAGCCGGACGATGCCTGAAATAATATCAGCAACACATGTTCTTCGGCGTAAGTCGACAAGATTTCGCAGCGACACTCCAAGCATTGATCCTTCCATTTTGCGCTGTGTTGTTTTAAGCTTGTTGGACGATGCTATGGTCGTGGTTAGTGCCTCAGCCCAATAGGTCATCGCGCGCCGGTAGGACACACAGATTGAATACTTTCGATTGCAGGTATTTGGTTTTACAATAATAATGGTTGAGTAAATAATCGTGCAATCAAATCAGAATTCAATAACCTCTTCATAGTTAAGAAATGTATTACTACTACATCCATAAAATTAATGCATATACATGTATCATTTTTCAACTTACATGAATATTCCATATATAAAATATACCAAGTGCTCATAGAAGATTTCAAAATTTATAGTTCAATTTCCCAGCAAATTTATTCCATTAAGGATTTGAATAATTGAATCACCTTAGGCAATCGTAGTTTTTGTGGGGAAGAATCATAAAACTCATTCACCTGCTCACGTTGATTTCATAATTTGAATAAACATACAATTAACTTTTTTGGCGTAGTATAAAATTCAGATAAGACATGATAAATCATTTAACACACTTCGCTAATTACCATACTAAGTTGAGTAAGTGAATAAGTGTAATTATTTCTTTGTTTGAATTCGGCGTTACTGCGATTCAGGCAGAATGTTTTTCACAATTGTGTACACATGTTGGTCGTTCCGAATCGAAAGATAATGACAGTAAACTACAACGTTAAAATTGAGCTATAAAACTGATATCTGTAACTTATTCTTCTCTAATTTCGAGGATTTCTACATTGTTAATTATTTTATCAATCACTGATACTCGCCTTCTATTCAAATATACATTTTGAAGCTTCTCAAAAAAAAAGAATAAGAAATAATCCACTAGAAAATAAGACATTTGAAAAACTCTATTCAGAGACATCTTTCAAAATATATGCCCTTTTATCAACATTATTTTTAGGCGGTTTTCACTTTGAATATATATATATATATATATATATATATATATATATATATATATATATATATATATATATATATATATATATATATATATATATATATACAGGGTGTCCCACGACGATTAAGACAAGTAATATATCAGAATTGGGCAGTAGTAGACAATTATAATTTTGGGGGTGTAAATAAGAGCAAATGTTGCATCTTTTCTTGTTATTGTGTTACCCAATGAGGTATTTGTTTTTGGTCACGTGACGTCGCATTCAAAATTAATAATGGGACAACCTGTATATTTGTGCCTTTCTGTGTTCCTCCCGATAAAACAATTCCAACTAACTAGCACACTTGGGGTCTAAAGTGATTAATTCAAGAGATACAGGTACTTAAAGGATTGTAAGTTGAAAAATTCATAATTGAATCCCCTGTAATTTTCGGCAATCTTACATTCGTACGTAATGATTAAGACAAGCCAATATTATAATTTTTGATAATAATTCAAATCAACTGTCACAGAAAAAACTCACAATCTTAAAAGAGATGTTGAAATATGTAGATGCCTATCTTCGTAAATGCATTTCTCAAATCTTGATAATAGATTTCGGCTACATGCTACGCTAATCAATTCCGGTGTCACAGTTCTTCAAGCATCGCGTATTTTTCTTTTCAAATCGTATAAATCTGTAGACCGAGTTGCATAAACGATACCTTCAAGATATCCCCAAAGGAAGAAATCTAACGGTGTCAGGTCTGGCGATCTTGGAGGCCAGTAAATAGTACCATTTCGTCTAATCCAGCGTTCTGGAAATATCATGTCTAGATAATTTCTCACTCTGCGATCAAAATGTGAAGGTGTATCTTGCTGCCACCACATTTTATTTCTTTCATTGAATGGAATGTCTTCAAGTAGGTCTTGAAGTGTATTTTGTGAAACATTTAGGTATCTCTCTCCCGTTAGTATACCATCATAAAAGTACGGGCCAATCAAACGCCCAAAAAACAAACGAAAATTACAGGGGATTCAATTATGAATTTTTCAACTTACAATCCTTTAAGTACCTGTATCTCTTGAATTAATCACTCTAGACCCCAAGTGTGCTAGTTAGTTGGAATTGCCTTATCGGGAGGAACACAGAAAGGCACAAATATACAGGTTGTCCCATTAATAATTTTGAATGCGACGTCACGTGACCAAAAACAAATACCTGATTGGGTAACACAATAACAAGAAAAGATGCAACATTTGCTCTTATTTACATCCCCAAAATTATAATTATCTACTACTGCCCAATTCTGATATATTACTTGTCTTAATCGTCGAAAAATATGACTTCCATAGAAATAAATAAATATATATATATATATATATATATATATATATATTATATTATATATATATATATATATATATATATATATATATATATATATATATATATATTATATATATATATATATATATATATATATATATATATATAGTATGATATCTTGGATGGTATTGGTTTTGGTTCGAATAGGTTGACCCCCCGAAGGAGGAAATAAATATTGTTTACACGATAAATAATAGGGTTGAAAGTTTGTAAATACGTATTTTCGAAAGACATCTTGAATGGGATTGGTTTTGGTTCAAATTGGTTGGGCGGTTGACCCCCTGGGGGAAGAAATAAATAAATGTTTAAATGATGAAGTGCGTTATGTTGGAGCAATAGGATTGAAAGTTTGTGAGTAGGTAGTTTCTTATGATATATTGAATGAGATTCGTTTTGGTACGAATTGCTTGGGGGTTTGATCCCCCAGGAGAGAAAATAAATCTTATTTACACGAAAGAAGTCGCAATTTTGGGACAATAGGGTTGAAACTTTGTATGTAGGTAGTTTCGTATGATATCTTGGATTGTATTCATTTCGATATAAATTGGTTGAGGGGTTGACCCCCGGAGGAGGAAATAAATATTTTCCACATGATAGAGGGTGCAATTTTTGATTTTTTGATTTAGAACAAAAATCCTAATTGAATGGATAGATTTTTCAAACTGGATACGGTTTGACATCCTGCTTTTCCAATGCAGCTCGCTGCGATAGAGTTTTTTTTTGTTACTGCAAAAACCGACTTCATATGATTATATTGTATCATTTGGATCTGCATTGCTTGTCGGTTCTATTCTATTTGAATTGTTAGATGTTATATAAGCAAGTCCATGTGATTTTATTAATGTAGTCAATAATTATATTTTTTTATTAAAATCTTCTATTTTGACGACACGGACATGATTCGAAGGATAGAATTTCCCTTGAAAGAAAAATAAGAAGAAATACATTTTATGGGAAAAATTGCACTCCAAAAATAGAAGATTAATATGATAAAGTTAAAATAATTATTAATGCCTGAATCTCGCTTTGTTATGAATTTAAAAATTGGTTCGATGAAGAGGTTTCATAAATAATTGAACTCACTTTCATAACAATATTAAAAAACTTATCATATCACGAACATTATACACATACAAAGATTGAAACTCATATTAAATAAGATGAGAAAAAATGTATGTTCTGGTGATCAGTTGACTCCAAAAATTTAAGATGAATATGAGAAGGTTAAAATTATTATTACTGCTTAAAGAATTGTTATAAATTAAAAAATTGGTTCGATGAAAAGTTTTTTTGGATAAACTGAGTATTACAGGAATATCAAAGACTTCAATACGTTTCACATCAGAAAAATAAACGACACTGAATGAAAAATAACCGACGTTGAATTTTCACGCATTCCTCAATGAAACATATTGAACAAGTATATGATAATTGGTATAAACACTTGTCTTAACGTACAACTATTAACTAAATATAAAGAAATTGTCAACATATTTCGTGTTACTAACTCATTATCGTGTTAGTTACCCAAAACATGTTGACTTATTTCTATTATTCAATATGTAGTGGTTTCCTTTCAATAATAAGGGAAATTATAAAACTCCCGGAAATGACTGCAATCTTTGCTTTATTCGAATTGTTTTATTACAGATCGATAAAATGTTATAACTTTATTTCAAATAGATATAACTGGAATATGTTGATGGAAATGTTAGTGCTAGGTGATTTTATGTGGAAATTCGAAGATTTTACTGAATTTTTACGATTTAAATGGATTAAGAAAACCCAGCGTTTCTTCTCACTACGAAAAATATTCAGTAATAATATCACAAAGAGCATCGAAAATAATCGATTATACTACCGAGTCACGAGACGTATTTTGCGCGAAACTCCACGAGAGCGCAGCTCGAGTGGTGTTTTGAAAAATTACGCCGAGTGACGAGGTTCAGTATAACCGATTATTTCGGATTGCTCGAGTGGTATTCGTTACGATTATATAACGAATATAAAAAAATATTAATTTTTTTTTTGACAAACGTCAAAACACCGTGAATATGAAAATATAATTACAATTTGACAAGAAGCGAAAAACCAAAACGATTTAATCACGTCGTCAAGGGTATATTCACTTATCTATACTACGTCATTATACAAAATTCACGGATTCTATTGGCTTATTCATACATGAGTTATATAATCTAAGAAATATCTAGATACTGATAAATATTATAAAAAAAAAAAAAAAAAAAGAGTTTATTGTCTAACAGGAGTATTCCCAATTATAAGACAGACATAGTATGGTTACAGTAATGAATGAGTATAAGTATAACAACAGATCAATAGAACAGTATACAAATACACAGTGATCCATACAAATACAATAAAATAATATATATTGTAGAATTCCAATTGACTGGCAGTACAGAGAGTTTGAACACAATGCATATATATCACCTTACAGGATGGATTGAGGAGAGGTTGCATTAGATTGTAGTTAGACTTGCATATTAATTAAACTTGTTAAGAATTATATACTTGAAGCATCTAAATGGAACAACAAAAAATATCACATTCTGAATAGAAACAATTATAAGTTTTAACAAATGTTGTGAACTGGGGATTTTATTAAAAACATTGATTCTTGGCAGAGGCAAATAGAAGCACATTTCGTTTCTACTACTTAGTCTCGGAACGTTGAAAAATCAAATTGAGAAAACAAATCTAGACAGACTATCAGATTAAGAATCAATATATAAATGAAGATACAAGCATAATATGTTCTTCAGTTTTCCAAGGATAATAGGGAAAAATCTATTTAGCAACACTCTATTATCAATTCCTTGGGATAGGTATACTCCATCCAGTTTGTATGCCATGTATTTCATAAAAACTCTTTGGACAAGATTCTATAGTTGTTGAATATGCACATTATAAATATAGGCGACCAGATTAGAGAGCCATATTCCAAACGGGATCGGACAAAAGCATTTGAAAAGTGTTATAAAGCATTCTTGATTTTGAAAGTCTTTACACGTCCTGAAAATAAGTCCAAGCATTCGTTTTGCAGAAGATGTAATTTGATTAATTTGTGACGTGAAGCTGAGTTTCTGATCGAAGATGATGCCCAAATCTTTAGTTCTGTACATTGTTCCAATATGATGTCATTTATTGCATAGTCAAACTGTATATTGTTGTGTTTGAGGGTGTATTTAATAAATTTACATTTTCGAATGTTCAGCGGAAGCTTGTTTAGTATGCACCACTCATGTATAGAATTAATTTCTTTCTGTAGAATAAGACAGTCCTCCGCTGCCTGAATAGGTCTGAAAATCTTCAAATTCGTCAGCAAAGAGAGAGTATATTCTAGAAATATTTGAATTGATATCATTTATAAACAGAGAGACAAAAAGAGAGCCAGATTACTTCCTTGAGGGAGCGCCACTAGATGAGTTAAAAATATCGATGATGTTCATTTTATTCTTTATGTGTTTCACAATAGTCCCTCCTTTTATGTATTCAAACAAATAGCGTACGATTCCGAAGATAAGGCCGCAATAAGCGCAACAGTGGACCCCCGAAACCAACATAACTCAGTTTATCTAATAGAACTATGGTGGCCTATTACCTGCATCTAAGATATTATCTAAAAGAAACCTACTGGGATATTTAATATTATTTTGGTGACGTGCATAGCCCAAATACCAAAGGACACTACAGATATGGGAACAGCACCCCACTGTTCTCGATCCACTTTTACAAGTGCAGTAGTACCCCAAGATTATATTGTCATTATCTATTTCTTCATAGTAATTCTCTAAATTGTTGGTATTATATTGTAATCCATAACTGATATTTCACTGCATTTCTGAACCTGGAGGATAAACGACATCTCAGTAGCCCTGGTTCTATGATCCTTTGATCAATTTCGAAGACATATTGCTCCTTCTTCCTCAAAGCTATCCTGAATATAAGAGGAAGCTAATCCAATTTGGTAAACTCAAAATGAAAGTTCACTCATATTCTAAAAGCAAATTAGGAAAAACCGGAAAATTATACAAATTCAAACGTGTCAAATTTGTACGAATATGGGCCATTATTCTCTAAAACACGTAGTCGTAGGACGATTCACCCTGATGGATCTCTCGCATTCTCCTTGCCAAAGCAATGCCTGCATTCCGTATGTTTATAGTTGGCCCTGAATTGTTGATTAAAGCTGCAAGCAATACGGAAAAAAATCTCCCTAAAAATGAGTTACTTGGATGTGGACATTGGATTACTTCTTCTAGCAACTTTGAAAAATAGTTTTAGATGTCCATTTCGACTTTCAATAACCCATCTTGTTTTTCGTGACAAGACGAGATTGGTGCATCTTCAGTGACAGCTGATTTTGACCGGGTTGCAGAAAAGCTGGAAGTAGACATTGATTAATTCCCAACTCTTCTAGCACCGGTACTGAATCGCGGTACCCTCTATCGCAAATGTTACAATATCACCCGCTTTGAAGCCATTGTTGGCGCAATCCATACATCTCTTTTCAAATTCTGAGCCGTGCAATAGTGAGGCATCATTGTTTTGCCATCTGCAAAATTATGACCCCTGTATATCTAATATATAGCCATCTGGAGCTTAACCAGAACCGGCTTCACCAGATGAGTGTGTTTGTGGGTTGAATATGATTGCCTCAAGCTTCTAA
>JARQZK010005583.1:0-11045 GCA_030704885.1 Cynegetis impunctata | reverse complement strand
ATCATGAGCAAGTTGCTCCTGAAGGGGAGATAAGATCGCGGGGATGCCGATGACATTTCCAAGATAACACTCGATTGTCTTCGGTAAATATTCGGTTTAGTGCAGTCATTCAAGCTTTTTAGCTCAGAAATTTTTTACTATGAACCGATTTACATGAAATTTTGGAATTAGGCTTATCTTACCCTTAGCTTCAAAAGTGATATTGACCCGAACTCCGTTTTCACCCTGGGGGTGGTTGCCACCTCTTTTCGGTGGTGGAAATTTTTTTTTCACCTCGAATATCAATAGAAGATCTAATTTTAAGCAAAAACTGTTCAATAAAGTTTTTTCAGAAACCCCATACTTTTCAAGTTATTGGCAATTGAAAATTCGGAATTTTCCCACGATTTCCAACGGTTTTTTGCAAATATCTCCAAAAATATCTATTTAACTATAATATTATACTGAACAAAATTGTAGCAGGTGAAAAAATTAACAAATTGGTTCTTCATAGAGTGTTCTAAGTGCAATATTTTGCGAGATATTGAGGATCAAAGCCGTTTTTTATTTTGTCTGAAATTTAATGGATGTATTCAATGCCATCTAGCGGAGGGTGAATAAATTTTATGCATGCTAATGAAAAAGGATTTTATAGTGCTTTTCTAATTCAAACAACTTTTCTAAGTAAACTTTTTCAATAATGTCGAAATTAAGAGTAGATGATCAAAATTTCTATTTTTTGTTTTCCTGTGTACACCGTTCAGAAATTTAAAATTTTTACATCTCAATTCTAATTTTTCTCCAATCCACCAATTTTTATGACGAATAAAATTTTCTGATAAATGTATAATAAAAAAGTTTCCCATATAGCGCAAACTTTTTAAAACACGCTGTATATGTATCGTTTAAGTTTAAAAATTGAAAGAGGTTAGTTATAGTTTTATTTACGTGTGTATATACCTATCAATCAATAAATTCATTAATTATAACCAGAAGTGGATATCCAACATCCATTAAACGGAATTAATAGCTGCGGTGAAAGTGTACACACTAACAATCATATATATTCTAGAAATTTACTCAATGGTCAATTAGACCTTAATAACTTACCTCCTTGAGTTCATTCATTATTTAATAACGTCTATGGGTCACTGTATTACCTAAGCCAAGGATGACGAACCAATGGCACGCGTGCCACAAGTGGCCCGTTTGAAAATTTTGACGGCACGCACAAAAACAAAATTATTAATCTACTCTTAATTTATAAATTTATGATATAAATTTGTAGTACTGAATACCTATCTTAGTATGTTAACTAGAACCCTCAAATTATACATTTAATTATTTTAATTATTTAAATATCGCATGAATTCTCTGGAAGTATATAAAGATGCGCATAGATAAAATTTATTGCGTTTAAAAATGTTTGATGATAATTTAAGTTTTGTAACAAAATTAGTCAATACTAGGATAGTATATATATATATATATATATATATATATATATATATATATATATATATATTATATATATATATTTAATGAATCTAAAAGAAACACTGGGCAAAGTTTCACAATGTATATTGAGAATAATATCTTGTTGATTGTTTCGGGTTATGAGCTCATTTTCAAAAGAATCTATTCTGCCTAAACATAATTCTCAAATTGTTTAGTATTTAAAATTGTTAAGTATTTACTAGTGAGAGGCTCCATCGCCCATTAAATAGATCCGTGAAAAATATAGATCGATAAAAATATAGTTTCTCGAACGCCGAGGAGTGCTAAGCCCGTCCCTGCCTCTGTCGAACGGGCGCACAATCTACTCGCTGTCAATCTCAGTTCGTGCGTAATCGGCTAGATACTAGGACCTCATTGGGCCTCGCCGTGCCGAAACTTCTCGATAGAACTCAACCCGTCCAACTATCGGCTCCAAAGGCGGTCACGTGAATTCGAGTTCGATTGGCGCGAAAATAGTTCTTAAGCGTCGGGAATGCTGCCGTTTCAGCGAATTTCTGAGAAACGTCATACTTTAAACGTTCGATATCGAAAATCGGCGTCTCGGATCGAGGCGAGACGTAGCCTGAGCACTACGGAAATGACGTGGGCTTTTATTCTAGAAGGCTATGGATACGTTCAAATAACAATTTCAGTCGTAGAATGTTTGTAAAAATACAACTTTACTGTTTTAGATCAAAATTTTTCATCCATGTGACGTTTGATTTTAAAAATTTTGTTATTATTTTTTCAAATGGCAACATGGTGGCTCGTCGGTTCAGAAAAAGAGAACATTTTACTACGATTAATTTGATATTGCACTCTATTAGGTTGCAAGAACTGAAATTAGTTACCTATTTGTACGTATCCATAGCCTTCTAGAATAAAAATTCATTTCGGAAAATAAATGAAAATACTATCGTAAACTGTAACAAATTATAAATGGTATTCTTAATGTCATATGGAGACAAAAAGACTGAAAATATACCAGGTGTCCCATTTAAAAATCGAAAGTTTATGTCACTTCCGGTGAATCCGAAATTTGCGTGAAGTTGAGTTACTCATAAAAAATGCAGTTTTATGCATTAAACAGTTCCTCCAAATTTATTACTAAGACTTCGCTGTCTGTCTGTCCGTCCATCTGTTGTAACCACTCTGACTTTTTATATGCCCGAGCTAGCTGAGAGATAGGTTATATATATATATATATATATATAAATATGTTATTTCTGAAAACTGACTAGAACCTATATATATATATATATATATATATATATATATATATATATATATATATATATATATATATATATATATATAGGATCTAGACAGTTTTCAGAAATAACAACAAGATATAAAATTAAGGAATTTACTACTTTCTCATCATTTACAAAAAGACTTATCTGATCATTTATTTAATCTTCTATCGACGTTTGATCAATTATAATCTAGGTGGATTGCACTATGTTGATTGCCTAGTCCTCAAGCTTGGAAGTTTTCGTCCCTGGTTGTTTTGTGGTTCTAGCCGAGGTTATATTGTAGCTTCAGTTAACTTTTCTTTATGGTTCTAGCCAACGTGTTTTAGCTCCAGCCAGGATTTTCTTTAGCTCCAGCACAAAGTTTTCTTTAACTCCAGCCTAAGGTTTCTTTAGCTCCAGCCAAGTAGACTAAAATAATTCGGGGCAATCAACAAACTATGTCAAACTTAAAATCTTCCAAGAGTCTCTGTAGGGTATCGATGGCCAATTTCAAATTAACATTTATATTGATCTCAAGCAAAGATGCTAAGAAAGACAGTATATGTTCCAACATTAAACTGAACATAAGATATGACCACGTGAAATGTTGCCATCGTTAGCACTACAAAATCTTGTGTCAAATTGACAAGAGTTAAAATAAGCAATAAATAAAACTTTTAAATTAGGAAATGTTGATAGATTATTTCAATATTAGAAAGAGATGAATAATTTAATATAGATAATGAAAAAAAATGAAATGGCCACGGAAAATGAAAAAAAATGAACTCAGTTTTTCAAGATAAACGCATTTATACGAACAATTTAGATTTCTTCTCATAATCTACCGTCTATCAGACAGCCACAGATACTTTATATATATATATTATATATATATATATATAGATATATATATATATATATATATATATACGAGTATGGCAATTTGAAACCCGGAATCGGCCGATATCTCCCGAACTAAACACACCAGCCGGCGCGTTCTGTCTTCGTTCGAAAGACGGGGACTCTTCGTCAGTACCTAGTTCAATGCAGCGTAATCACGTTTAGTTTGTGTTTCCCGCGTGTTTTTTGTAAAGCAAGGTTTTTTCTATACGTCGCGAAAATGAGTGACCTAATTAAGAGCAACGCGCGGTATATCGAATTTTTGGTTAAAACAAACCGAAACCTCCGCGGAAATCTTTCGTAAACTTAAAGACGTGTATGGAGAGATGATTCTCTGTCGAAAACTGCCGTGCTCGAGTGGGCAGAAGCGGTTCAGGGAGGGACGTGTTTCGATAGAGCGACGATCCGAGGCCGGGCGCTAGCACGTCATCTCTCGTACCCCCACCAATGCGATCGTATCCGCACGTTGGGGTAACATCAGCACCGTCGGTTAACACTCCGAGAGTTGTCCTACAAGTTAAACATCAATAAGGAAACCATTAGGCAGATTTTACACGAGGAGCTAGACATGAGCAAAGATTTGTGCAAAGATGGTGCCGAAATGCTCACGTTGGGACCAAAAAACACCTTCGAATGTCCATCTGCAGTGACCTTTTTAGAGAAAAATTGAGACAGATGGGAGGGACTGATGAGTACTGTGGTAACCGGAGATGAATCTTGGATATTCGAGTACGATCCCGAAAACGACGTAGACAGAGTCAGCAGTGGGGTGGAACGCGAGGGGGGAGCGCCCGAAGAAAGCCAGGATGTCCAAATCGAAAATGAAGTCCATGCTCGTAATTTTCTTTGATATCAAAGGCGTAATTCATCGGGAATACGTTCCAGAGGACAAAACAGTGACCGGACTGTACTACCAAGTGCTCCTTGACCGGCTGAGGGCCCGTATTTTCCGCGTGAGGCCCGAACTCGCGGAGAATGGTCTGGCTTCTTGCATCATGACAATGCACCTGCACATTCGTCGATACGAAATTCGCGAGTTTTTAGCCAAAAAAAAGCATCGCAACGTTGCCGCACCCCCCCTACAGCCCCGACCTCGCTCCCTGCGACTTCTTCCTATTCCCAAAGATGAAGCAGTACCTGAAGGGGACCCACCATGGCGGTGTACAGGAGGCGAAAGAAGCTGCGACGGTGGCGCTGAACACCCTAACTGAAGACGACTACCGTGGGTGCTTCGAGGCGTGGGAGCGGAGGTGGAAGCGGTGCGTGGAACTCCAAGGAGACTACTGTGAAGGATTATGATCGAAATTTCGCCGAAAATTAATTTAGCTGCCCCTCGGAGCTCGATTCCGGGTTTCAAATTGCCATACCTCGTATATATATATATAATTTTAATATACTGAATATTCGTTCAATAGATATTGAATATAATTTAACACTTAACGATGTTACTTCTTCAACAGTTATTTGCCAAGAGAGGAAGATGTTTCACGTGCAAATTCGACGATATCTCGATATTCTCGTCGTACGCAAGTCATTCCCAACTGGGCGAGTCTATTATTCATAGGTGAAACAAAAGTAAGGTAGTATTTCATAGCGTGAATCACGGTATTTCAATGTAGAATTCAGTGGCGGCGGTTAAGTGGAGAATTTACACGTTACACTGTCGTCACGAGGCTGTATCTCAAGAACCGCGATAGCTACACTGTTAAAATATTCACAAATTATGTATTCCTGTTCCGCTATAACAACAAAATAAAATAAATATTTAAGGGGCTTCCATACAACTAACGAGATTTTTTGCCCTTTTTGCTTGAGATCAATAATGGCAACAGCGTAGGCACTTGAAATATTCAAAAAAATACTCAGTTGTATTTTTACTAATAATAAATAATAAATTGAAATAAAATAAATATTTAGAAGGGGGGCTCCCATATAAAACACGCCATTTTTCGCCTATTTTTGCTCAATAACAATAAAAGGTAACAGGCAGGCATTTTAAATATTCACAAAATACGTAATTGTATAGTAACTTTAATAATAAATAATAAAATTAAAATAAAATAAATATTCAAGGGGGGCATAGTCAATGATACGGAACCCTTCGTACGCGAGTCCGACTCGCCGATTTTTCAAGATATCAGAGGCGAGCCTTGATATATTGTCCCACTTCAACATCATCCGTAGGATTATTTTCAAGTGGATAAAGGACTGCCACAAGTAGAAATTTCAAGTGGATCAACAGGAAGAAACCATTACGGTTAAATGAAGAAAATGCGGAAATAAAAGATTATTCTCGACTGGCTTTACCCCGGCATTCACGCGCTGGCGGACGCCGATATAGATAGTGAATCCAACAAATCGAAGGAATGCTGGGGGAGTATTCCTGTTATGATACTGAACGCCGTGTGAATTAACGAAAAATACGTTTGGATTTATCTTATTTCGGCGGGCAAGAATCCGCCAAATATAAATTGTCATTTCTATGTTGCGTTCGGCGGAAATGAGCGAGGGTTTTGGTCGTATTTTCCCCGGAAATGATTGATTACAGAAAAGTCAACAGTGAGGAAAAGAGTGGTTTTTATATCCGTTTTATTTGGAA
This sequence comes from Cynegetis impunctata, assembly GCA_030704885.1. Lineage (NCBI taxonomy): Eukaryota > Metazoa > Arthropoda > Insecta > Coleoptera > Coccinellidae > Cynegetis > Cynegetis impunctata. The sequence goes on along the minus strand of JARQZK010005583.1, from coordinate 4,835 downwards.
TTTTTGGACCACGATTTTAGAAATTTTTTTGTTGTGAGATATATATATATATATATATATATATATATATATATATATATATATATATATAAAGGTGTGAAGGATTCTACGACTGTCAAGTTAAAGAAAAATTACTTCAAATTCAGGTCTGCAGTCAAATGATGAAAATAAGGTGAACTCTTTTTTTCTATTCAAGCTTTCGAGCCATTTATTAGCTCTTCCTTAGGAACTGAAAGTGAGAATTAGAATTTACTTTTTCTTGCCGCAGTTTACAGACTAACATACATATAAACAATACTACATAGTTAAAATCTTGGATTAAGAACATACAAAACAAGTCCCACCAAAAATTTTACATATGACACTGTTTACATATGACATATGTCATATGTCAAATTTTTGGTGGGACTTGTTTTGTATGTTCCTAATCCAATCATTTTTATCTGATTTTAACTATGTAGTTTTGTTTATATGTATGTTAGTCTGTAAACTGCGGCAAGAAAAAGTAAATTCTAATTCTCACTTTCAGTTCCTGATGAAGAGCTAATAAATGGCTCGAAAGCTTGAATAGAAAAAAGAGTTCACCTTATTTTCATCATTTGACTGCAGACCTGAATTTAAAGTAATTCTTCTTATATATATATATATATATATATATATATATATCTATATATATATATATATATATATATATATATATACAGGGCTATTTAAATTCAAGTCTATGCATGGGGATTTCGATAACGGTAAGAGATAGAGGGATGGTTAAATGTGGGCAAAGCAGCATATTACAGAGGTCAATTATATGAATTTAAAAGAAACTGATTTAGATTCCTTACTTCTAGAGTTATACATGAAAAGTCGTAAATTTCGAAATTCTTCTTTTGCCTATTTCTTTTTATTTTAAAAATTTTTCTAAAATAAAACAAATTGTAACTTTTCCATTGCAACTTTTTGTAGGCCATCCAAATATCTGAATAAAAATTATATACAGAGTATCGAATAAATTGGGCCACCCTCAACTTTTAATTCTCAAATACGGACCTGTATTTTTTAGTGAATGCCAAAAGCCATGTTTCATATTGTCGTAGTATTTTCGTCTGAATTACAGAGTGCTTTGGAAATATTGAACTATTACCAGTAAAATTTCAACTATTTTTTAAATTTCAGCTGTAATAAAAAAATATATCATAGAATAAGGTATAGAATGCCTCGTATTAGTTGAAAAACACTTTATGATTTAGATGAAAATAAAACGCCAATATGAAACATGACTCTTGGCGTCGGAAAAAATGCAATAAAAAATATAGGTCCGTATTTGAAAATGAAAAGTTAAGGGTGGCCCAATGTGTACGACACCCTGTATATACATTCTATTCAGATATTTGGAAAGGCTACAAAAAGTTGGTATGGAAAATTGACAAAATTTAAAAAAGAAACTTCGTAAAATAAAAAGCTACAGGCGAAAGAAGAATTTCGAAATTTTGGATTTTTCCTGTATAACTCCAGAACTTAAGAAGCTAAGTCGAATTTTTCAAATTCATGTAATTAAAATCTAAAATACGCTACTTTGCCCCCATTTAACCCACCCTCTAACTCTTACCGTTACCGAAATCCCCATGCATAGACTCCAATTTGAATAGCCCTATATATATATATATATATATATATATATAATATATATATATATATATATATATATATATATATATATATATATATATATATATATATATATATATATATATATATATATATATATAGGGTTGCGATAAAGTATGGAACCAAGTAAATATCTTTCGAACGAGAAGGAGAATATTTATGAAATTTTGCAGGTAAGTCCAATGGCGCAAAATGCATCTGATGTATGATTTTTTTGTTGATAATATACTTCCGGTTGTACCGGAAATAGACCCCAAGTCGCTTATTTTAAATGGGATACCCTATACATTATTACATTTTTGGATTTACTTAAGATTCTAGGCAGATTCTATGCATCATGTCCTATACCTAAGTCTAAGCGTTTTTGACATATTTAGGTTTTTATGTCAAAAACGACGATTGCAAGCCCTAATATAATTATCAATTGTTCCTATAAGGAAGCCTTTTTTACTTACTTTGGGTTAGATTCCTTGTTGAAAAGGACTCACTCTAATAGATTTTGAATAATATTTGGATAACTAGTTATACAGGGTGTGCAAAAAATAAGATCTAAAATGAGATTGAGAAAACTGACAAAAAACAATTTTTTCAAATGGAAACCCCCCATATTCTTCATTTTGTAGTATTAAGCATTTAAAAAGAAGGTAACTTTGTATGAGGTTATCTTCAACTAAAATTTGAAGTTTTCGAGATATTGCTGATTTGATATTTTTATATGGAAATTTTGCATTCAATCGTTAAACAATTAGATCTAGGATAGCGACGATCGTATTTGAATTTCAAATCATCGTTATACTCGTTTATTACTTACTACATATGCATACACACAACATCAATTTGTTTATCAGAACGTTTTTTTACGGTAATGTAAAAAACTCAAAAGAAGTTGAATTGATTTTTGTCAGTTTTCTCAATCTCATTTTAGATCTTATTTGTTGCACACCCTGTATGACTAGTTATCCAAATATTATACAAAATCTATTAAAGTAGGTCATTTTCAACAAGGAATCTAACTCAAAGTAAGGAAAAAAGGCTCACTTATAGGAACAACTGATAATTATATTAGGGCTTGCAATCGTCGTTTTTGACATAGAAACCTAAATATGTCAAAAAAGCTTAGACTTAGGTATAGGACATGATGCATATAATCTGCCTAGAATGTTAAGTAGAATCCAAAAATGTAATAATATATAGGGTATCCCATTTAAAATAAGCGACTTAGGGTCTATTTCCGGTACAACCGGAAGTATATTATCAACAAAAAATCATACATCAGATGCATTTTGCTGCAAAATTTCATAAATATTCTCCTTTTCGTTCGAAAGATATTTACTTGGTTCCATACTTTATCGCAACCCTGTATGTATATATATATATATATATATATATATATATATATATATATATATATATATAGTGAAATTAATCTTTTTTACACGATGAAGTACGTAATATGTAAGATTACATTCTCAAAAAAAATAGTTATTACAGTTTTTAATATTTAGTTTAAAATAAATGTTAACTTTTCTGTGTACAATATATTTTTTACCGTATTATATTAACATACGATAACGTTTTCGATAGAAACAATTTTAAAAAATTCATATTCCCTATTGTTCCTAATTGCCATTCAATCGCTGCTGTACAAGTTTTCATATCAAAACTTCAACTTTGGAAAAAGAAGATATACGATGAAAATGTATTTCCTTTTTCACGGCTGTCCGAAGTAATTCATAATCAAAAACTGAGTAAAAATTTGAAATCTGAAATAGAAACTCATTTGGAAGCATTTGAAAATGAATTTAATCGATACTATCTAGATATCAATTCCTAGTCACCAATATGGCACATGACCAGAAACCCATTTGACAACTACCTGAAGAAGTTCAAGAAGAATTTCTAGAAATGAAGGCTGATTCGACCATGAAATATGACTTTCATCTCTTGACATTAGAAAAATTTTTGATCAAACGATTCGTTGTTAATCCGAAAGTTGCTTCTCTGGCTTTAAAAATACTTATTCGATTTTCGTCCACTTATTTATGCGAGGCAGGTTTTTCAGCTCTAGTTTTAATAAAAAACTAAGCCGTCGATAGTGATTTAACCATAGCTTTAGCAACGACTGAACCCATAATCGACCAACTGGTACAGAGCATGCAAGCTCAAGTATTTCATTAGCTAGTACTTTAAAAGATTTTATTTATTTGTTTCAAAATTACTTTAAATTAAAAGTTGTTCAAAAATCATCTAATTATAAAAATAAAATTTGAAATATAAAAGAAAGTGAAAGATAAAAAAAACTATTCTAGCAAGTAATGATGCATGGTAGGCCAGTATAGATAGGTAATTTAAAAAAAAAGTTACAGGATGAAACCAATCTGAAAGAGAAGAAAATATAATAAAAATAACAGGAAATATAAATTACGGGTGATTTGAGGTCGGGAAGTGGGAGCTGTGGGCTTTGTAGGTTTAAAACGGGTTTATCACGATTCTGCAAAAAATCCAATGTGCCAATTATAGTGCAATGGTGACATAAAAACGAACATTTTCACCAAGATTCATGAAAACCCGATTTGTTTTGTGTGAGAGAAAAATAAAAAACCCAAAATGTCGGTTATTTAAATTTTTGTAAAAGTACTTAATAATTCAAATGTATTCTTTCGTTCATTATCCTTAATTAATATATTGTATCTGTATTTAACCTATTTAAAATACCTAAAAATAAATAATTTAATTAATAAATAAAATGTGCGTTCCATATTTTGTTGAAACTTACCTAAGGGGGCATGACAATATTATTTTTAGCTCGGGGAGGCTTGACGAAATGAAGGTTGGGAAAGCCTGATCTAGAATATTCAAAAGCGCGAAAAAGCTACAGTAAATACACCACCAGAAGACCAATTGATCGAATTGTCGAACAATTTGGTCCCACCAATTCGAACGCGTTAACGTCCTTATATATGTTCCCATCTTCAATTTATCTTCGTCTACATCGGGACCCTCATGTTTTCCTTTCTGTCCAATTTAAAATCGACAACTGGACACAAAAAGTCGAATAAAAAAGTGGCAGATGAAGCGCCGCGCTACACCACCAACCGTCGGTTTATTTCGTTGAATTTAGATGAGCGAGCGACAATTGAATTAATTCTAATACGGCTCTCGAAGAAATAAAA
>JARQZK010005582.1:2500-11089 GCA_030704885.1 Cynegetis impunctata | reverse complement strand
CATGACTAAGAATAAAAATTCCATCGCAATTTTAATTTTTTAAAATTTTATCCACAGATCCGCAATAGGGTTGCAAGATGGCAATCGAAAATAACAATAGTCGGTCTAAGAATAGGTAGTAATATTTGTTCTTACCCCTTAGTGATTAGGGTGGTCCACCCCAAGCATATTTATAAATTTTTCGGACAAAATTTTTTAATAGCCATTTTAATAATTTAATATCTAGATAGATAGATAGATAGATAGATAGAGATACATGGGCAGATAGATGAATATATAGAAAGATAGATAAAAATAATTTATATGGCAGAACAACGTTCGCCGGGTCAGATAGATTGATAGATATCTAGATAGATAGATGGATAACTATCTAGATAAATAGATAGAAGGATAGATAGATAAAAATAATTTATATGGCAGAATAACGTTTGCCGGGTCAGATAGATTGATAGATATCTAGATAGATAGATAGATAACTATCTAGATAGATGGACAGATATAAGGATAGATAGATAAAAATAATTTATATGGCAGAACAACGTTTGCCGGGTCAGATAGATTGATAGATATCTAGATAGATAGATAGATAGATAACTATCTAGATTCTTCTTCTTCTTCTTCTTCTTCTCAGCCATTACTCATCCACTCCTGGATATAGGCCTCTTCCATATTTTTCCATGCTATTCTGTCTTGGGCGATTTGATGCCAGTTTCTGCCCGTAATTTGTTTGATATCATCGAGCCATCTCTTTTGAGGTCTTCCTACGCTCCGTTTAGATTGTCGTGGTCGCCATTAAACAATGCTGATTGTCCATTTGGTAGGATCTTGCCTTGCCACATGTCCCACCCATCGCCACTTAAGCTCAGCCACCCGTTCGATGATATCTTTCACTTTCGTGCGTCTTCTCGCAGACTTATTCCGAGCATGGATCTTTCCATTGCCTTTTGCGTTGTTCTAAGGCGTTGTGCACTTTTCTGTGTTAGGGTTGCAGTTTCCAAACCATAAGTTGCTACTGGCAAAACACAGGCATCGTATACCTTCCTTTTAAGATTAATAGGTATATTCACAACTTTTAGGGTATGCCCTAACTTCTCGTATGCAGCCCAGCTCATTCGTATTCTCCTGGTGATCTCAGTAGTCTGATTATCTTTACCAAGTTTGACAGACTGACCGAGATAAACGTACTCATTTACCGTTTCGAAGACATGGTTATCGATAGTTATATGTAATTCTTCGTTACTCATAACTTTGGTCTTATTTAAGTTCATTTTTAGTCCAACCTGTTTAGAAGCTTCCTTGAGTTGCGTCATCATTAATGTTGCAGTCAGTCGTTGGGATCGTGCTTATCAGGACAATTGTCGTCCGCAAAGCGTAGATGGTGTTAGGTATGTTCCGTCTATATTTATACCTCTGGCTTCCCAGGATAGTTTTTTAAATATATTTTCCATGGCCAATGTAAAAAGTTTTGGAGAGATCCGTATCTCCTTGACGAACGCCATCTGTATATTGGAATTCGATTCTGTCATTGAATCCTCATCGATTAAAAACTTGGAGTGTTGCGTTTTGGTATATGGTATCTTATAAGGTCGTATATCTCGTGTCTATCCTAGCCTCGTCCATAGCTGTTAAGAACGCCCATTTTCTATCGAGATCAAATGCTTTGTGATAATCGATGAAAAAGGCAAGATGAAGAGGTATGTTATACTCCGTGCACTTTTCGATAAGTTGTGGATTGTTGCAAGGTGTTCTGCTGTGACAAATCCCTTACGAAACCCTGCTGTTCAACTGGCTGATAAAAATCAAGTTCTTAGATAAATGATTTGTGATAATCTTTGTAAGACGTTTATACCAGGTGTGTGACAAACAAACTTATTGGACGATGTTAGTTTTCCATACTTAGAGTTATCACCCTTCTTAAAAAGTAGGACAACCTCCGCATTCTCCATGTATCTGAATTTTTCCCTGGTGGACACACTTATTTTTAAAAGCATTCTGATTTGCCTCTCCCAGGACATCTCCACTAATTTAATCATGTTCAGCCGTTATTTCTATCTTCCCCGGGTGATTCCTGTTTTTCATTTGAGTTTAAAGCGCCATTTCCATTTCCCGCTTTATCAATATCGGGAATTTCCTCAGAACCCACATTTTTATGGTTTGTTTGTCGAGTTCTTAGCTCTTGGTTCTGGAACGGTTGAGCTATACAAGATGCATATAGAAGTCCTGAATCACATTTACTGATTTCGGTTTTATTGGTAATACAATTCCATGTTTCGTTTCTCATCTTGCATATTTTGAGTTTACCTTTCGACAGCTTGGATCGTAATTACCCTCATATTTCGTATTATCTTCTATAGTGTTTTGAATTAATTTAGTGATATATGATCTTAGGTCTTTCTGATTTCTCTGCCAATTGCTCTTGTTTAATTCGGTTGTATTTCATCAGACTGTCGCTCTAGTATTTCGACGTGTTGTTTCCATTAGGCTTTATCGTTTCTGTCGAATTTTACCGGTACTTTGTTGTGATCGTGTGCATAATTTTTTTGTAGCTGTTTGTATACTCTCTGTTATTTCTGTGCTAGAGTAACTTATTTCCATCTCCTGTAATGATTCAGTTACTTTTAATTTTGCATTTAGTGTCCCTTGATACTCACTTTTTCTTTGCTCAATTGTTCTGTTGTTGCATAGCCGGTTTTCTCACTAGTTTTTTGCGTTCAATTGAGTGATAATTTGTAATGGTGTTGCTCTAATTATTCTGTGGTCGCTTTCCAGTATCAAATTTGTTAAGTACCGATACATCCGTACATATTTCTCGCATACTGCTGATGGATATAATCTATTTCATTTTTTACGTTTCCGTTAGGGCTTTTTCCAGGTCCACCTTCTCTGCATCGGTTTCTTAAAGAAGTGTTTCATGCAAGTAGAGGGTTTTCACTTGGAGATAATCTATAAGCATTTCCCCTCTGCGATTTCTATGTCCCAGGCCGAAATTGCCTACGTTTTCGCTGTCGTCTTCTGCTCCCATTACCAATTTTTGCATTAAAGTCTCCAATAATTACAGAGTATTTGGTTTTTTCAGATCTTTGTCGCCAGCCGTGATGTCTTCGTAGAATTGTTCCACGTCTGCATCATCTCTGTGCTGGTTGTGCATAACACTTTATAATTTGGAGCTTGGTACTTCTTATTTAGTTTTATCAGATATTATATTACTCTAGGTGATATTGAACACATTTTTGTGACGAGGTGTTTTTTTATTTCTTATGGATCATGATGGGCTACTCCTCCGATGTGCGAGTAGTTTTGTCTCGGATTTGTTTGAATATAACATGTGACCAGATTTTGAGTATATAGTTGTTTTCTCTCCAGCGGGTAATCGTGTCTCGCTTATTCCCAGTATGTCCTACTTTATTAGTTTTGAAGCTCTTGTTAGCGATTCGAGTGTTCCTCTTGTCGCATGTTTCTGATGTTATATTGTTGCGATCCTAAATTTTGTTTTATGGTGTTTTTCTTTTTATAATTGTGTTTGTTTGTAGAGGTATGTCTGTCAATTTTTTGCCTTCCCCCAGAATCCGCGAGGCAGACTGACGTGTCAGTGTGAGATTGTGAACTTGTTCTACTCACTGGGTATATTATTCGAATTTGACATAGTAACATTTGGAAGGGTTTAGCATTTTAAAACGCCGCGCTTGCCGAACGTGTTGGCGAGTCCTGTTCCCAGGATTTGATTCAGCCGCCCAATCTGGGACAGACGCTGTTTGTAGCCGCCCATTCTGGGACAGACGCTACGGATTCACCATATCTGGCTACTCTACTCAATTTGCCTGCGGGTCAATGCAGTTTCCAGGGTGTGGCACGAGGAGCCATGAGTAAGAGCTGTGCACCCCACGAGGACCAGTTATTGAAATCCATCTCCTGTCTATGACATTTGATGTGACCGATGACCATAAAAGGTACTACCTCTGTGGCGTGACACCATTACCACCCCTATCTACTACAACTATCTAGATAGATAGACAGATATAAGGATAGATAGATAAAAATAATTTATATGGCAGAACAACGTTTGCCGGGTCAGATAGATTGATAGATATCTAGATAGATAGATAGATAGATAGATAGATAACTATCTAGATAGATAAAAATAATTTATATGGCAGAACAACGTTTGCTGGGTCAGCTAGTATATATATATATATATATATATATTAAGAAATATAAGAAGCTAGCCCATATTATAGGAGTATACTAGCGAATAACAAGCTATATTATTATATATAATGACCCCACTATATATATTGTAGGGAGACTAGGGCTCCTGAACAGATAAAGTATGATGAGGTCAGGAGTGAGTGAATATGTGGAATCACATATAAATATGACGTACGTACTAAAGTATACTTATATATATAATCATATATATATATATATATATATAATTTATATTTATTATTCGAATTGTTGTTGCCTATTGAACTATTTCTGATCTCTTGAAAATTATTAGCAATAACAGGCTTGTTGAATCTTAAAAAACTCGATTTTATTAAAAAGTTGACGTTTCGCCACGACATTCGTGGCTTTATCAAAACTTTTGAGAAAATTGAAATTTCTTTGACATTTATTGATTTGAAAAAATTTGAATAGAAACAGACTACTGTTTCACTAAAATTTTTCGGCTGTGGCCGTTCTCTGTTATTTATTACGTGCTATTCAGTCCAATATTAACATTCAAATCTGTTATTATTAGATGGTAAGGGAAACCACAGAAACCTTTACCCACGTAATGTTCGAAATAGGTTCAAATTATTTTGATTTTGAAACTTATACAGAAAATCACTAAAAATAGAATTCATAAACTTTACAACACATTAGAAACATCTAAAAAAGAAAATATTAACAAAAAATATATTCCTCTTCCATATATTCCTCATTTAAGTAATAAAATTTCACAAATTTTAAATCCACACGATATTAAAGTAGCCCACACCGCACAAAATCAAATTAAACAAATATATTCTAAATTGAAAAGTAAAACACCTCTTCTACAAAAATCTCATGTTGTTTATAGTATACCCTGTAATAATTGTAATAAATCATATATAGGACAAACATTTCAAAATTTAGAAGAAAGATTAAAAGCACAAAAATATACCAGAACACAAACCACAGCACTAATAAAACATAAAAACAATGAGAATCATACTTTCAACTTTAATAGCACAAAAATTTTAGAAATACAAAAAGATCAAAAACGCAGAGAAATTTTAGAAATGTTACATATTCAAAAAAATTTAAATAAAATCGTAAATGATAGAACAGATATCAAACATTTGAGTTCAATATATGCAGATTTAATTCTTTAATTTTTCTAAGAAACAACATAAATCAAAACAAAATAATTCAACAAACAACAAACTCTAACCATAACAATTCATCTTCTTAGACAAAATCTAAACATCTAGAATTTTCAATTTTTCTAAAAAAAAAGTATAGTTAGAATATGTGATCTCCAAAATTACAAGTAATGTTCTTTTTAAAGACAAACAATCAAATATTTTAAACCTATTTTGGTACATTACCGTGGGTGAAGGTTTCTGTGGTTCCCTTCCCACTCTAATATCAACAGACCTGTCTGTTGATATTGGACTAAATAGCACGTAATTAATAACTGAAGACGGCCACAGCCGCAATAAGAAATTTTTGAAAAAAAAGATAAATAGTACCCTATTCTATTCTTTGACTCTTCAAAATCAAAATAATTTGAACCTATTCGAACATTACGTGGGTAAAGGTTTCTGTGTTTCCCTTACCATCTAATAATAACAGATTTGAATGTTAATATTGGACTGAATAGCACGTAAAAATAACAAAGAACGGCCACAGCCGAAAAATTTTAGTGAAACAGTAGTCTGTTTCTATTCAAATTTTTTCAAATCAATAAATGTCAAGAAAATTTCAATTTTTTCAAAAAGTTTGATAAATCCACGAATGTCCGTAGCGAAACGTCAACTTTTTAATAAAATCGAGTTTTTAAGATTCAACAAGCCTTATATTGCTAATAATTTTCAAGAGTTAATACTATAATATATAACTATTAGTATTGCTATTATGGAGCCTCAGGTATCAAAGTTATTCTATATAATTATATATATATATATATATTATAATATTATATATATATATATATATATATATATATATATATATATATATATATATATTATGACGGAGGTTTTCACGGATCGGTTCATATGTGTTTGTAGTTTTTTGGGAATTCGTCCCGTGTTCTGGAAATACGAATTTTGTCCAATTCGTCGTGGCGACGTTTCGATGACATCTAATTCATCCTTATCAAGCCGTTGATGAGTCACTAATGAAGGTACGTGTACGTGCGTTATGGTTACGTTGTGTTGACCGGAACTTGTAGCGGGGCAATCGTTGAACTCCATTGGTTGGTAGTGCTGGAGTGGTAGTGACGGTTCTCCTTCTCGGCGCCTGTTGTTGATAGTCAAGTTCCGGAATGTTTGGTTTCTGTTTTTCTTGAACAATTTTCCACGCCTGCGCTAAATTTATACTGTCATCTCGTTTGTTGAAATTGTTACGTGTCTATCTCAATGGCTTCCCTTATTATTCTCTGACTTAAAGTTTTCTATGTTCGCCAGTTGTTTGGCCCCGTCAAAGTCAATTTTGTGTTCTGTTTCTTGCATATGTTGAACAAGAGCCGATGACGATTGTTTTATAGAACATAAGAACGTTGTCCACATAAAACAATCGTCATCGGCTATATACACTGTGGGCCAAATTTATTTGGGACCCAATTTGTCTCTGAATAATTATTCTTTAGTCTGCCGGATTTTGGTGAAATTTTGTGTGAATATTAGGGAGACCTTTTCTTAATTGTTGAAAAATTATCTGATGAATATGTACAGGGGGAGCCAAGTAAGAAGCAATATTTTTAATCATTGCTTTTGGGGCTGTTGCAAAATTAAGTTTTTTACTCTGAAACTACAAGTATTATTTGTAAATATTAAGAAACTATCGGAAAAGAATCTATAAAAAAATGTTCCGAAAAACTTCAGGTTTTGTATTTAAAAAGTATTTTTTTCGAAAACTCTGTTCAATATAATATTACCATACAGCGTAATAGGGTTTTATTGAATAACAAATTAACAGAGCGAAAATATGAAATAAAAATATTTTTCAATAATTTCACAAGAACTTATTGTGAATATGACCTCCTTGATTATCTACAACAGCTTGAAGTCTTCGGCGCCATTGTCCAATTGACTTATTTTTAATTTCTTGATTATATTGATGCCAACAGTAAACTATTCTCTCTTCAAGCTGATCAATAGTATTGATGCGAGTGTTCTCATAAACTTTTTCTTCTAATGTTCCCCAAATGTTATAATCAACAGGGTTTAACTTCGGGCTATTTGGAGGCCACATGTTTGGTTCAATAAAGTCAGGACAATTTTCCTGCAAATATCTTAAAGTACTTCTTGACGTATGGCTAGGTGCGCCATCTTGCTGGAATGTGTTGTTGTCGTTAATTGTTTCTATTTCTTGAAGCATATTTCTTATAGTTATCAGTTTCATATTTCCTTTTTCCTGTTTTCAAGTTATCATCATGATAAGTTACTTCATGAAATGTGGTTTACATCCTTCCTGTTGAGCTATTTCCAAACTAGAGGACGTGTATAAAAATAAACGGTTATAACCCACACACAATCAGTTCAGTTTATCGTACTGTAAATGAATAAGAAACAAATCCAAAAATGGATATCAGTAAAATAAATCAAACTATTTCATTCAACGTTAAACCACTGAAGAAGATTGTTGATTTGGAAAAAGATGTCATATTCAAAATCCTCAAAGTAAAAATTGTATCCACAACATATGGTCAGGCTCCCTTAGTGGAATCATCCTCATTCAAGACATTCCTAACAGGTCGAATAACGAAAATTGTTCAAGAAAATATAGACGAGCTGAACACTGGGAAATACGGATTTATTTTCAAAGGAACTGAAAATACGGAAAGCGAATACCCTCGATCAAATATTGAATTTACTGAACTTTAAAAAAAAATGCAACAGGTATGTGACATCAGTTTTTCGTAACGCAATCAATCTTTTAAATCAAACTGAATCAATAGAATTGAAAACTCATTGGATTGTACTCATTAAAAAACATATTCGATTATTATTAAAATCATCTAGAAACAAAGAATTAAATCACGGAAACAAAAACTTCAATCAAAAATTTCACAATTGAGACGAAATACAGTTATTACATTCCATCGAGGTAAGGGGACTCTGGGGATTCTGGAGAGTCTCTACTGTGGTTGAAGGACCCTGGAGACTCTCGACTGTTGTTGTTGAAGAACATCATTATTCTGAAAGAAATTTATTATTTTTAGAAACTTCAAATAAAAAAAATATTGAGCATTTTTGAATAGTATTATTTACATGAGATGAATAATTTATATTTTGAATAATCGAATTAGTATCAATTCCATATGTGAATATATAAAAAATTGTTATCGGAAACTATAAGTGAATGAAAATCTGAAAATATTTATTATATCTAGAATAA
>JARQZK010005581.1:0-10000 GCA_030704885.1 Cynegetis impunctata | reverse complement strand
TTACAATATTCGCAAAAACTCTTCTCAGGCAATTAATCAATTCATCTATTCATCAAATTTTTTTTCTTTCACAAAATAGGTACCTACCTAACTACTTAACGAATTTGTTACCTATTCGAGGAATTAATCAATAGTTGCCCAGCAAGAACCAACGTGGAGGTGAGAGTTTTTTCTTGCCAAAAATAAAATAGGACCCTGCCAAAAATAGATTAAAATAAAACAAACAGAGACATATTCCCTAGTAAAAAGTAAACACAACAGAATAATTTATTTTTTACCTGTGATCCGGTTAGCCTAGGATGTCTCTCATAATTTCTGATATTAAAACCGCGATTCTGCTACGCTGCACCAAATTGTTCAATTCCGGGGTAGGTCGCAATGTTTTTATTAAAACTTTATCGTTTTAACTTAGTGCACTAAAGTTATGGGATAACAAATATTCCACTAAGTCACCATTGAAATTTTTAAAATTAACTTCAGTAACCGAACTCATTTTAAAAACAATACGCGAGCAAAATAAATTGAAACCTAAACAGTTTTCGTCCACCATTGAATACTATTAATCTTTTCTAACGAATTCACTCGATTTCACCCGAAAGCCTATGGTTGTGATTGGTCGACATTGTGTGAGAATTACTGTATCCTTTTTGAACCGAGCAGCTAGCTTCAATCGGTGTTGCTTTTAACCGTACGTTTTCTATTTCGATGAAGTGAATAAGTTATATTCATACGCAGCGTTTCCTTTTCTCTCTGGCATGGCATATGGAATAATGAACGCGTCTATACCTTATTAAGCCTCTGCAGCATTGCCACTGCTGCTATTAAATCTTGAAATGAATGAAATGCAGTAAGCAGTAAATGTAAATACCTTCTATCGTAATTAATAAATTATATTATACAAAGTAGGTTGAAAGGAAGGTAGGTGCATTAAATAATATGATTTTGATTAATATGAATATGCTGAATGCTGACTATTCAATATATATATATATATATATATATATATATATATATATATATATATATATATATATATATATATATATATATATATATATATATATATATGAAAGATTCCGGGGTTCGATCCGATGTTTTCGAAAGTTTTGTTGGCGCTGAGAAGCACCGTTTGTTTCACGACGTTTCGCCAAAATCTCATTTGGCATTTTCAAGTGCTGCTGTACGTCTGGTGACTCGACGGCAACTACTGTTCGCCTCTGCTTGTGTCCGGGTTTTATTGGCATTGGCTGGTCCTGTTTCCTGATTGGCCGGTTCGCTGCATAGGCTCCGCCCCCTCGCTTCTTCGCTTCGATTTTCTTCGTCGATGTTAGTTTTTACGTCTTGTGTTGTTTTAGGCGTTATCGTGTTTTTTAAAATTGTTTTCCAAGTTAGTGGGATATTCAGAGCATCGTCTCGTTTGTTTAGATGTCCTGATTTCTCTATTTCTAGGGCTTCTCTTATGGTACGGACCCTGTAGTTTTCTATGGATGCTATTTCTCTTGATTGGTCAAAATCGATTCTGTGGCCTGTTGCTTGATGATGTTGAAATAGGGCTGATGTTGTTTGTTTGTTCCTGACGCAAATTTTATGTTCTTGGATTCTTGCTGATATTTTTCTGTTCGTCTGTCCTATATATGTTTGACCGCAGTCAAAGAAATTCGAGACCCTACAACAACTTTCCAGTAAACAACCAATAAAAACCTTAGACACAAATAAAATAGTATACAATATTTCACAATATCATTTATCTGATCATGAAAAGTCAGTCCTAACTAAAGGCTTCAATTATGCTGTAACCCCTAAAATTGTCCCTGTAGAAGATATAATCTCTAATGTGGAAGCAGCCCTAGGCCATATCCCAGAAGAAAACGCCGAACAAATAAGACAAGACGTAACGCGCATACTGAAAACGAATAAAATCCCAGAGCCAAATTTAACACGGGCTGAACATCAAGCACTTTTATCTTTGAAGAAAAACAGGGAAATAACTATCTTACCAGCTGACAAAGGTAACGCGACTGTCGTGATGGACACCAAGGACTACATGAATAAAATGTTAGATATCCTCAAAGATGAATCGTACAAACTAACAAATAGAGACCCAACAACCTACTTAGAGAAAACAACTAAAACAAAAATAAAAAGCGCTAAAACTGGACCCAGAAAACCGAAAAATCGATAATACCGAGGGAAAAATCAAGCAGATGCCCGAAACTATACGGATTGCCAAAAATTCATAAACCTGAGGCCCCTCTCCGACCAATAGTCAGCGCATTTCGATCACCGACACAAAAACTCGAGAAATTCCTAGCCGGCATTATGCAACCTACAGTTGAACTTGCCCAATCGTTCGTGAAAAACTCTGAACATCTAACCAGAATGATAAAAGACATTCACCTCGAGGAAAATGATATTTTAGCAAGCCTAGACATAAAATCACTCTACCCAAGCATACCCGTTGAGGAAGCCCTAAACAAAATCTCAAGGAATGAGCGTTTTCCAGATTACGTCTTATTTCATGTTCAACGACAAAATCTACAAGCAAACAGATGGCGCACCTATGGGATCCTCGCTTTCACCAGTTATAGCAAACCTTTTTATGATATATTTCGAAAAAGAGGCTCTACAAAATGCTCCCCTGAAACCCAAATTTTGGAAACGCTATGTTGATGATATTTTCTTAATCTGGCCACACCCTCAGAAAGATTTAGAGAATTTTCTTCAATACCTCAACAATATACACCAAAAAATTCAATTTACTTTAGAAGTTGAACAAAATAGAAAACTGCCATTTCTGGACTTACTCCTCACAAGAAATCTGAACGGAACTTTGGGCTTCAGCGTATATCGCAAACCTACACACACTAACAGATACCTGAACGCACAATCCCACCACCACCCTTCACAAAAACAGTCAGTAGTGAATTCATTAATTTCCAGATCTTTTCGACTAACAGAAACAAGAGAACAAGAAATAAAACAGATTACAACCGCTTTACGACAAAATGGATACACTGACATCAGAAAGGCCATCAAAAAACAAGAAAATCCAACAAAAACATCAAAAAACAACGCCGAAGAATCCAGACAAAAAACAGTACTTCCATACGTAAAAGGAATCACAGATAAAATTGGAAGAGTCTTGAGAAAAAATAACATAACACCAATATTTAAACCTCAGAAAACAATAGCCAATATACTCGGAAACCCGAAAGATAAAATCGGACTAGAAAACCACGGCGTCTACAGCATACCTTGTGCAGACTGCGGTCAAACATATATAGGACAGACCAACAGAAAGATATCAGCAAGAATCCAAGAACATAAAATTTGCGTCAGGAACAAACAAACAACATCAGCCCTATTTCAACATCATCAAGCAACAGGCCACAGAATCGATTTTGACCAATCAAGAGAAATAGCATCCATAGAAAACTACAGGGTCCGTACCATAAGAGAAGCCCTAGAAATAGAGAAATCAGGACATCTAAACAAACGAGACGATGCTCAATCAGGAAACAGGACCAGCCAATGCCAATAAAACCCGGACACAAGCAGAGGCGAACAGTAGTTGCCGTCGAGTCACCAGACGTACAGCAGCACTTGAAAATGCCAAATGAGATTTTGGCGAAACGTCGTGAAACAAACGGTGCTTCTCAGCGCCAACAAAACTTTCGAAAACATCGGATCGAACCCCGGAATCTTCCTCAGATTCATTCCACCATCCGAGAAAACATACGATATAACATATATATATATATATAACTATATATATATATATATATATATATATATATATATATATATATATATATTATATATTATATATTATATATTATATATGTATATATATATATATATATATATATATATATATATATATATATATATATATATATATATATATATATATATACTTATATTCATGATTTTGTGTACACTGAAATTGTTCTTGAAACCAATCTTTATTTTTACAATCTATAAGATACAGTTATGCTAGTAAACTTAAACTTCTAGTGCAATACACTATCTTATATCAGCTCGGTACCAACTGCCTTGACGGTCTGCGCATGATGCAATTTTGCGTCATCATCTATAGAATGGCTGAACATTCACCCCATGTGAATCCTCCTCCTTTTCAGTAACCGTGCCTGAGGGTATAATAAATTTCTTTGAGTGTAAGAAATATTTGTTATATAAATATAGAATTACTGCAATAAGTGGAACAGCACAAATTAGTAGCAATATCACTGTAGATATTGCTATTGTCGTTGCATGTGCTGCCCATTGTTATAGGTCTTCTAATGGTGGAATCTCTTCTTCCTTCTGGGTAACTAGGGAACTTTGAAAAACTAGGAAGTTTAGCACTTGTACTCACAGTTGCTAGATTGCTCCATACAGGATCGGGTTTGCTAGGCCATAGTTTGCCGCGTGTTCAAATACGGGGAGAGTACAGATACGGGGCAGTACTTCTTTTTCTGTTCGCACTTCTGTGTATGTAGAGCGAGCTTATGTTCGGATATTCTTCCAAGAATTGAAATTCACTTCGTTGGGTCGCCGATAATATTTCACGTGTTTTAGGATATAATCACCACACTAATAAGAATATCTATTGCTCGTCGCCATTTATGATTGCAATACACGGTCTTATATAAGCTCGCTACCAACTACTGAGTCGGCATTGACGTTTTACGCATGATGCAATCTTGCGTCATCATCTTTATAATGGCTGGAGATTCAGCCCATGTGTATATATATATATATATATATATATATACATATATATATATATATATATATATATATATATATATATATATATATATATTTATATATATATATATAATTGGGAATTCACATAGAAGTGGTTTTGTTTTTGTACTCTTATTTCTAGTTTAATGGGAGTCAACAAAGAATGATAGTGTGTGACGAAACAGAACTCTAAAAAATAAAAACTAAACGGAAAAAAAAGTAGAGGACAAAGATAGAACTACGGAAGCTAGTTCGTTGACAAGTTGTGAGACATGATATTGACATAAAACGTACCATATTAAAACATAACAACACTTACCGACCGAACCATAGACCTAAGTCTGGTTGTTGCTGAGGTGATCCATCGCCACCGTAACGTCACGGTCGAAGAACCACGATCCCGGGTTAGGGATCGTGTTTCCCTTTGCGGTTGTTATAGAACTTGTTTCGTTTGAAGTAGTCATCGACCTGAATTGAAAAGGACAGGATGTTCCATCAAAAAAACATTCACTTGTTATGAAATTCGTCTCAATTCGGATTATTAGCATCGCCGATAACAGCTACTAGGTTCCATAAATTTTTGATGAAAAAATATTGATGCTTCATACTGATAAAGAGAAGAAGTTGTGATCGAGTAATCTCTCATGTCGCAGACTTTAGAAAGAAATTCGTAGATTCGAACGTGGGTGAAATTAGTTCATTAGTTTCTGGTGAAGTTTATTTTGAAACTTTTCGAAACCCATTTTTTGAGTGAAAAGCACTAAGAAGAATACCATTGATTCCTGAGCTCAAGCCTTGGGAATGTCAACAGATCATCCATATAAAAATCAGAAGCAGAAGCCTCAGGAGATTTAGAATCAAAATTCTTTGAAAGTTGAAGAAGACATCTGGTGGCTAAGAAAGAAGCTGCATTAGTACCATACGTTACAGTATCAAGCTGGTAAACTGTTGAATTATCAGATGCATTGAATGTTCACACATTTTTTTGCAAAGATCATTGGTTAGGCATTATTTCAATCTGCCTATACATGTTTCTTATATACGCAGAAACGACATACGTATGCTGACGATTTCGAAGTAAAATAGACAGTGGATCGTTTTGAATAATAGGGCCGATCATTTGAAGGTCGTTGATCGCAACACCTGTTGAAGATGGAAATGATCCATTGAAAACTACACGAATCTTAGAAGTTAAACTATCCTCCTTGAATACAGCATTATGAGGCAAAAAAATAAGAAGAGCGAGGCGAAAACTCGAAAATTGATTTAGGCGTATGACCTAGAGCAATATGTTCTTCAATGTAATTGCTGTAGTCTCTTTTAGAGTAGAATTGCATGAAAGCTTACGTTCTGTAGACAGGAATCGTTTAAATGCACCTTGCTTAGAATCACCAAGCAATTCAGTTGACTCTTTGAAAGGAATGGATACGATAAATCTTCCATCCTGCTTTCTTTAAAAAGTAGATGTAAAATTCTCTTCACACTGCTTCTTTTCATTCGAAAGAGCAGGCTTTAAATTATTACGCTCTTCCATTTCCCAGAAACGAGAAAGCTGAAAATGTAACTTAGAAGTCTCGTCGATTTGGGAAAATTTACAATTGAGAAAGGAAGTGGTAATGGACCAGAAATAATCCTTCCGAATCTTGTTTTCTGAAGAATGGGCAATGAATTTCCCAGGAGAATTTGACCAACAGATTGAAGTTCCCACAAACAAGAAGCACCAATGAGAATGTCTATTTTTGAAGGTTCATGAAATGTTGGATCAGCCAAATGCAAATTTGGAGGAATTTTAAAAGAAGAAAAATCAATTATGTGAATTGGAAGCGTGTTACATATTCGTTTTACCACGAAGCAGGGAAGTGACATTCTGAAACTAGAATGAACAGATTCTAGTCTAACTGAACATTTTAGATTGATATTCGAGAAATGTTGGCCTATGGCAGAATCTTCTAAATTGATTTTTTCTTTAGGAATTCCCAATTTACGACGTAGTTTATCAGAAATGAAATTAGATTGCGATCCTGAGTCTATAATAGTCTTACAATTGTTAGGATTTTCACGTGAAGCATAAACTATCAGACTCACAGCATATAACAGTTGATTATCCGGAAAATATGAAGAAAGTGAATTGTTGATATGTAGAGGCAACTTGATCAATAGAGAACTGAGGGTTATTTGTATCAAAATGGAGAAGTTCCATACCACACTTTTGACACTTTCCAAATTTACAACCTTCATTAACGTGCCCAGAATGAAGACAATTCAAGCACAATTTTGATTTCTTTATAGCTTCTGCTTTTTGTGTAATACTTAAATTTAGAAAATCAGAACAGTTAGCAATTTTATGAGATT
The DNA here is from genome assembly GCA_030704885.1 of Cynegetis impunctata. NCBI lineage: Eukaryota > Metazoa > Arthropoda > Insecta > Coleoptera > Coccinellidae > Cynegetis > Cynegetis impunctata. Next base: position 2,896 of record JARQZK010005581.1, on the reverse strand, counting down.
TTGAGCAATACTAACATTTCATTTGAGTGGAAATAAAGGAGCTTGCATTTTTATTATTTGAATACCTTTTATTATTACTTTTTAGAACTGAACCAGATTCATGATGTTTATAATAATGATTCTCTAAACTTGTTGCACGATCTTTGAGAAATTACAATAAATAATTAAAATTATGAGCGTCCCTTTTATGGGTTTCCCACTCTTTTTCTGTTGGAAAGTCTAACTTTGTGAGAAGAGTAAAACTCAAAAGAGAACCCCATTGAGCAATTGGTTCACCTAAAATTTCTAATGATCCTAAATTACTTGAAACTTCATCATTTAGTTGTCTGATTTGAGAGAAATTTTCCTTGCCTATTTTCAGAAAGTCAAAAATGGCTTTAATGTGACTATTAATTAATAATCCTTTATTATTGTAACGTTCACATATCAACTGCCAAGCTACGGAGAAATTGTTTGATGAAAATGATAGAGAATTTATAACCTTAGATGCATTTCCCGAGATTGACGATTTTAAATAATGAAATTGTTGAATTTGGTTCAATGGTAGATTTTTTATTACTAATGATTCGAAAATGTCATGACAATTTAACAACTTATTTAATTTTTCGCTGAATTTGGGAAGTTCAATGGTTGGTAATTTGGTATTGAAATCTTGAACCGATTTGGTACAAGAATGAACAGAACCGGCGGAAACTACTTCTAACTTATCTTGTACAATGAGTAGTTTTGCTTGAGATGCAATGGAATAAAAACTGTCTTCGAATTGCTTTCAAACAATATCTTCCTCATTTGGATACTCAATTAGATAATCAATTTCATCCTGAATGGACTCAAAATTGTAAATTAATTTTTCTACCCTTTCAATACGCGCTTGAAGTTTTGCCATTGGAATATTCACTAAACCTTTAATAGATTCAACAAAGGTTTTGAAATTATAAAATTTTGTTTTTATTGACCCACGGTTTTTTCCCGAGTTGTCCAATTTCTTATTCAACGACATAATGAATAAATGAAGTTAAGCACTATTTACGTAATAAAATTGAACAAATATTCAACTAATTCGATTAAAATGAGAGGGTGACTAATGAGAAGGAAAGAAAGGAATATCTACTCGCACAATCGCCTAAGTGCATCTTGCGTAAACACTGTAAACTAAGAGAACAAACACATGGAAACTATTCACCATATATTAACGGAGTATAGTTGTGACTTTTCTGATAACAGGAATAATGTAAAGTGTTAATTGAGGAAACATACAATCTGTTCACCTCAAATTGAAGACACGCAAATGTGATCTAAGTAACTTTGAGAGTGTGTATAGGGGTACTCCGGATTAGCACATTAATTCCAGTCTTTCGAAAATCAAAAGATGTTCTCGATATAGTTAGTAGAGCAACGAGAGTTAATAAGTAATTCATTAGGAGATGAATGTGACAAAATCGTTTAATGAATTTACTTTACTTAAGTAAAGTAAAGCAATAAAAAATATAGCTTTTCATTCGAAATTACGAAGTTGATGTCCACTTCCGGGAGTGCCGCCATCTTGAAAATATTTTCATTGAACTGAACCCAATCAGTAATCCCTGTATACCAATTTTCAGATCAGTGGCATCTGCAGAACTCCAAAAACGTCTAATATGCAGTTTAGACGGATCACCCTATATATTAAGCAAACCATGAAACGTCAGTTATAAATTATTCGTGAGTAGAAGAAATACATCATCTTAGTATAACGAAAACTGTTCTCCATTGCAGCATAACATCCATTGAGTAAAAAGGTTATAATATTTGTAATTGAAAATAATAAATACTTATGTAAATAAGAAGATCATAAATAAGTACCTGAAACATACTTATCAAAAAAATTACAAATATATATATATATATATATATATGTATGTATGTATAAAATAATTGTAGATTGTCCATATTTGGGTAATAAGATGATTTTAGTAAATGAAACTTCTGTCTAATCCCAAAAATTATATAACCGGTTTCGTTGATTCAGATCAACATCATATACTGAAAACAAATAGCAGCTTGAAACAATAAAAAAATTAAAATTTCACATGTACTGTATTTTAAGGCTAGAGAAGCAAGCAAGAATGATACGAGTATTTCATATTTTGTACTTTGGTACCAACTATCGTCAAAAACATGCAATTCATGTTATCAAATAATGATATCCAAGCTGTCAAAACTGCTTCATATGATGTTAGATGTGAATAACTTTTTCTGAGACCCCATTTTTTGCTAATGTGCCTAGCCTATACCTTATAAAAATGGACTGAACCTTATTGAATTTACGTGACCTTGAATTCTCTTTGGTGTCTTAAAAATATCGCTAATATTAGTCTAGTCAACAAGTGCTTTTCCCTTCAACTTTTTTCAACAGTCTTGGAAAAACATGAACGATATGTCATTCGATTCGGAATAGCTAGAATGTAGATGTTTTTTGAAAAAAATACAATTCCGCTCGCGAAATTTGTAAAAGTTATAAACAGTTTACAGAGGCCTCGGTAGACCAGCGGTAAGGTGTACCGTTTGTAAACCGAGAATTGTGGGTTCGAGTCCCACCTTGCTCTTGGGTGTTGTGTATGTTCGAAATTTAGTGGTTATATATGATTAAAAATTGTTGGGTAATGTACATAGTGTACAAGGCCATTGGCCGTTCGGAACCGGCCTTAAACTGTAGGTCCCTCGAGAAAAAAAAACAATTTACTGAAAGATAAAAAGAGGGTTTTGGTTTTCTGTGAATAACTCAAAAATTAATTGAGATTTTTGATATAACAATAATAATAATATATTTATTTTTTTGCAGTATACAATTTTCTCAAACAAAACAAAATACTAAAAAATTAACTTAAACTGTAGTTGCCTGCAAAACGGACCTTAA
>JARQZK010005580.1:0-11206 GCA_030704885.1 Cynegetis impunctata | reverse complement strand
AATAGTGCGTGTTTGCTTCACGACACTTGGACGAAAATGGCCTTTTACTGACAGAACTAGATACCTTCAGTACTTAGATAATTCCTTATGTTTTCTCAAAAGAGTTTGATATAATACCAATAAAACTTTTAAGAAAATATTTTAAAAAATGTTATGAAATATAATTTTTGACCAACTCTGTGATTATTTCAGAGCCACCCTGTAGGTACTGATCTGAAATTGTTGGGAAAATGATAAAATATATATATTCTCTGGAAACTGTTCACATATTTTTTCTCACAAATATTATATTAAATTAATTGCACATGGAAAAATTTCTTTTAAAACAATTATCGCAATTTGGCTTAATCGCAATATTTCAAAAATTCATAAAAATCGAAACTAGTCATGGAGACTGTTTAAAAATGGTGAGAACAAAGGATATAAAAACATATAAAAAAATTAAGAAATTCCAACGAGAACCATTTTATATGGGTTCCCGTGCGGGGTCCTTTGTGAAAACAAACAATTTACAATTATTCGCCCAATCACTTCGATTATTGTTTTCATCACAACACAAACATCAACAAATAACGACTAACTCAGTTGAATTTCATCAGATGTTACGAAAACCTCCTTATTAATTCCATACGACAATTATCTCTAGATACCCTTCACACTATCCTAATGAAATATTCAAAGGAGAATTCTATGCGGAAAGAATTTCGACTAACAAATACGAACAAAAAAATTGTGGTTACAACCTTTAAGCAAAAACGCGAACTGAATATAGAATGCGCCCGCGAATATGTCTGGGTTTATAATTCACCCGGAAGTGGAAACTGTGTGAAAGATTTATGGTGAAGTGTTCACCTTGCTAACCGCCGCTTGAAAAATCGAGCCACTGGCACATCTGTATGTAGCCTGGCATCGGGTTTGAAGGAAGATTGAGTTTGACTTTTTTGAGTCAGTTTACATCTCATTCTGTCTGACGAGGAGCGATGCTCTCAAATTGAGCAAATCGTCAGTGGCAGGTTCAGAGGAAGCGACTGACGTTTCGCATATGTACGGATTTCTGCATATCATTACTTATTTTTTACATTTATTTTACTACTAATTTTGTTGACTCTTCTTTTCCTTACATTGGAATATTCGAATTTAAACTCAATTTCTATACTTTTACTAAATAAACTATCAGAATAGTCACTGTTGTAGAATGTGTTTTCTAGGATAAATAAGATAAATTAAATAAAGTGAACAAGGAAAATTGTTCAATAATTTTAAAAAACATTATCAAAACAACTTTCCAAGGAAGCTGGTTATACGTATTCAGCAACGCAAAATCTGCATTTCACAATCGAACGGTGACACTTATAGAAATTGTCAAGTCACCCCGACTCAAAATCTGCATACAGCTGTTTCGATCTTATTAGATCTCATCAGTGCACGCTTATTTGACTCGGAGTGAATTAACAACATTTCTAATTGTTCCCCAATACAAATCGTGGTCAGTAACAATGGATGATAACAATCCAGAGCGCCATCCCACCAAAGATATTGGGAAACAACAATTCACCGCTTAGACTGAAAATGCAAGAAAATTCGTCGCTCGAAACACGTACCTCCTGATATGAAGATATCTACTCTACAACAGTGGTGTATATGATTCCAAGGCACACTAACATAGTCATTTAAAACCTTTGGATATACTCACGAGAGCGCGCTCCGAATATTCTAGTCGCTTAATTACGCAAAATATAACATATTCAAATCATGAAAAACATACTAGTCGACCATGGTCAATTTCATACATTACATAAAGTGAACAAGGAAAATTCTTTAATAATTTAAAAATTATCAAACAACTTTCCAAGAAAGCTGCTTATACGTATTCCACAAAGCAAAATCTGCATTGACAATCCAACTTCCTTGGAAAGTTGTTTGATAATTTTAAATTATTAAAGAATTTTCCTTGTTCACTGTATGTAATGTATGAAATTGACCATGGTCAACAAGTATGTTTTTCATGATTTGAAGAATAAATTAAAATAAAACATTTCAACTTATACCTCATGAATAAAATTGGACATAAAGCTACAGTTTCACCATAGGAACATTTTGTTTCTCCTTGTTGCCAAGGGTAGAAACTAATGGCAACATACGTAAATTTCTTGTTTCCACTGAAGAAACTAAAACTGTCAATAGTTGCATATCATTTAGTAGAAACAATCAACATTTGTTGCCAAAACACTAAGGGAATTTTAGGAACATTTAAGAACATTTTGGAACATTTACGGGAACAAGCAACAGCAACAAAAAATGTTCCTCAATTTTTCTCCGGTGGAAACGTAGCTACATATTTATTCGTTTTCGTACTTCACTGCACACTGAAAATCTGCGACACGGGAATGTTTACTAGTTGCGTTCTCGATACGTTTCCACTGCGATAGCAACACGATTTTGTTTACAGATGTTTCCTATTTTCTTTTGAAATTCACTGCCTCAACAATGGAAACCGGTGACAAGTGGGAACAGTCAACATTTGTTGCCGAAAAATGAAGAAATATCAAGGAACATTCACGGAAACACGCAACAACAACAAAAATGTTCCTCCGATGGAATCGTATCTTGAAGGGTGACACGTAGAAACAGTCAAAATTTTGCTGCCGAAACATAAAAAAATTTTAAGGAACATTTAGGAACATTTTTGAAAACACGCAACAGCAACAAAAATGTTCTACTCCGGTGGAACTGTATCTTAAGATAATACTCTAAAGCAGGTGTTCTCAACCGGTGAGTCACCAGATACGGAGGAAAAAAATTTAAATAGATGGTTGTTACACTTATAGTCCGGTCAATCTAGACCTAAAAATGAGCGCGAAGGTACATAAATAAATTCCATCTAGCTGAAAATCAATAAGGTTGTTAAAAATATGATTAAAAATAAAATTTGAAAGATCCCTATCTTTCCCCTGATTGGAAAAAATTTTATTCAAGGTCAAAGGCCAAAAATATTAGTTTTTCACGATTTTCAACGAAACGGTAAGTTTTATCATAAAAATATATAAAACAAGTATTATAGACCATAAAATAATCTACAAGAAAGGTATTGTATCTTTATTTCCTTCGAGCCACCGTTTATGAGATATAACGATTCAAAAAGTTGTACAAGTTGCAATCGTAATAATATGCATGAGTGCGTCACGTATATACATCTCTTATCTAGAGTTGTTATATATGTTGAAATATTTTTCTATCGGTGATTGTAATTTATACTTAAAATAACCGAAAATACTATTTTTTTCTTAAACCAGGAACAAGCTCAACATCAATCGGAAATATATTCATCAAAAAGTTTATCTACTTTTGTAAAGTGTCAAAATCACGTACTATTTTTACACGGAATAACTGGCTGTGATACGACATCTGCATTTTACAGGAGGGGTAAATCAATAGTTTCTCAAAATGTTTGAAACACTAGATTTTGTTCAATGTGCTGAAGTTTTAAAAAACAGAAATTCTACTCAAGATGAAGCTATCACCAACGACATCCGCTTTCTTCTTTCTATGTACGGAGCTCCTAAAAAAACTACCTGCTTGGATAAGCATCGATATGCATGTTTCGTTAAAAACACTAAAAACAAAAAGCAAGTTCAATTAGCTTCTCTTCCTCCATCCTCAGCTGCTGCTCATCAACATCTTCTTCGGGTATATTATCAAGTTCAAGTGTGGCTTGGTTATCAGCTAGACCCTACAGATTGGGGTTGGAAGTTGGTCGACAATACATTGGAACCAGTTCGAACTTTACTCTCACCTGCACCGGAAAAACTGCTGAACACAATTTTTTGCAACTGCAAAAAGGGATGCAGTGTTGAATGTGGTTGCAAAAAAGTCGGACTGTTTTGTTCTCTGGCATGTACAAACTGTCAAGGCCGGTCGTGCTCCAATGTTGAATCACTAACAGAGGAGGATTAGTTTGATTCCTACGAGGATACATCGCTATTGACGCAATTTACTTGCACTCAGAATGAAGAAGAAGAACGAGAAGAGTTTGACAGTTACAATTCAGACGAATAAAATTCACCACTTTTTTAATTTACATCGCTTTTTATCTTTTCCAATATTTACAAATTTCCGTAATTTTGCAATAGTTCCAAATTAAACAGGATTACAACAGACCGGTGGAGTAGGCCTACGGGGGAAACCACGTTAAAAAAAACGTGCTAAGTACACTACCTCATAGGTGGCGTGGAAACGTGTGCATATTATGACTATTGCAACTTGTACAACTTTTTGAATCGTTATATCTCAAAAACGGTGGCTCGTAGGAAAAAAAGTATTGATAAATTTTTTGTAGATTATTTTATGATCTACAATTTTTGTCTGAAATATTTTTATGATAAAACTTACCGTTTCGTTGAAAACCGTGAAAAACTAATTTTGTTGACCTTTGACCTTGAATAAAATTTTTTCCATACAGGGGAAAGATGGGAAACTTTCAAATTTTATTTTTAATCACATTTTTAACAACCTTACTGATTTTCAGCTCGATGGGATTTTATGTAGCTTCGAATGTTTAAATTGACCGGACTATTATTTATTTGAAAAAAGAACCAAAAAAATTTTACATTAGTTTGTAATACATATGTTCATTACAATTTATATGAAACTTGAGCTTATTTGGAATTAACCGATTTCTGTATGTAGGTATGAATTGATTTTGTAATACAAAAAATTATGTCATTATTTTTCTTTTGGTTTTCAAATTTAGCATTGTGGAAAATCACAGTTGTAGAATAGGGAAATGGTATCAAAATTTTTAATGCTGCTTCGATAAGTTGTGGATATACCTTCTTAAAATTTCTTATTGAATCAAGCATTGTTAATAACAGTCAATTTAAATGTAATGTGGTAATGTGTAAATTGTTTTTATAAACCATTCTTTTAATATGTTCATTAATTTATTAATTTACATCATCTATCGGCACAATCAACCAAAAAAAAGTGAAATGAAATGTCTTATCTCTTGAGAGCTCTATCAGTTCATCTTGAAGACCTTTGTACTGCTTGCTAATTGAATGGATTGACTACCCACACATATCCACTCATATCCTTATTTGGAATATATATGTCAATTATTCAATTTAGGCTTCAAAATAAAATCCTTAATTTTTGATAAAATATATTAGTGACAATGTGGTATACCAAAAATTATTATATTTATTATTTATTAATACGAGATTTCATACATTGGAGTGTTTTTTCAAGCTTTTGCGCAATCTCATCACAGCTTCGTCTGATTGAATTAATGGGAATGAAAATTTGTACGTAGATTGGGTTGATATAAGGAACTGCCTTTTTGCAGGTTTGAACTATTTCCCGGCTTTCAAATGTTGATAATTCACGTGTTTTCGTGGAGGTTTTTCTCACCTTTTAGTCCCTCTGACTTGACTAAGGAGATTAATAATTTTTAAGTATATCTAAAATTCGATCTTATTAACGGAGCTCCACGAGATTTTGTTGACTATTTTTTTGTAGATCTTTCATCAAAATATTCAACTATATTCAGTAATTTAAATTCGATCTCTTCGACTCTTTCTACTGAACTATCAGAATAGTCAATGCTGTAGAAAAAAATGCACATAGCGTAATTTAGAGGGCCGAATGAAAATTATATAAAATTGTTACTATTGAGTAATATAACCTCATGAACAAAATTAAGTATGAATTGTTTTCATAAGATAATATATATGGCAATTGAAAACATGTGAGTTGCAGTCCGAAATTCTTCTTACAATTAATAATTATATCAAGTAAAAACCACTTGTTCTTTTTCTATATTTTTGGTTTAGTATTCATTATTTTGATTAATGGATGGTTTTTATTCGATTACTTTATATACTACTCAATAAGCAGAAGGAATTGGCAACAGGATTCCATATTTCATCAGGAATGAAGCAGTGAATTAAATTATAAAATTATTTGTATCTTATGTTACCTCTTGGACAAAATAAAACATAAGTCGCAACTATAATATTGTATAGGCTCTTGGAGAAATACCGGGTTGCCGCAGTTGATATGAACTTCTTGGAATATTTTTAATGGTAGGGATATATCTGAAAACCTCCAGATACGTTTTTTACGTTTTGGTTTCGAAGAGGATATCTTTTCATCGCAAATTTTACCCTTTTACTCGATTTACACCCTCCAAAAACCATATAATTTTTTGGAGATGCCAAAATTTGGACCAATGACTCAAGAACAACCGCAGCTCATTTGGCCTGAGGAGGACCACTAGGGATGCCAAAATATTCCACAAAATATATGCCTATATATATATATATATATATATATATATATATATATATATATATAAGTATATATAATATATATATATATATATATATTATATATATATATATATATATATATATATATATATATATATATATATTATATTTATATTATATATATATATATATATATATATATATATATATATATATATATATATATATATATATATATATATATATATATATATTTGCTTCAGGAGGGATAAAATAAAATGAAAAACACTGCAATAGTCTATTATTCTTGAGAAAAATACGACTGAAAATAAATTCTGCTTCAAGGCAGCTGTAGGTTGTATATTGTAATAAAACTACTTCCTTTATATGGGACAATAAATACTTTATTCTTTGATAGTCTGAAATCCGAATTAATTCAAGCTATTCAAATTGAAGAACACATTGAACATAAATAAATTGAAGAATCTACTATTGACTAGAGAAGGCAAGAGGAAAAATCTTGATATTGGCTTGACTAAAAACAAAAATTATTGAAATATCAAAACTGTATTTGATAATGAGATAATGAATGAAATCAAATTTCCCTTATGTAGTTTGAAACGTAGAAGAAGAAAGTAAAATTTAAATACATGAAAAAGTAATCATGAAACTGAATGAAATAAAGACTTTTACTCTCATTACACAGATCTATAAGAAGCGTTACCAGTTCAATATTTAAGAAAAAATAAAGACTCTTCGCTGGGATTGTGGAGGCTAAAATATTTGTTCAATCAAATTCCATTTGACGCTCCTACGTTTTCAACAAAAAAACGACATTTAAAGCATCTTCATCGTTAATTTGCCATCTCTGGTCGACCGGTAATTGGTAAAATCCGTAATAATAAATTTAGGTTGTCAGCTGTCGATTTAGAAATTTGAAAGTTAAATGGTTCGCCCACTATTTATTCAGATTATATGAGACAGCAAATTTATCGTTTGTTTTGATACTAGATCGTGATACTAGAATTCCTAAATTCCCCAAATTTTGATAATTACTGAAGTGATGGTAAAATTTGAGGTATTAATTGAGCGATACTGATAAAGTGGCAGGTATGATAATGAAGTAGATGAAGTGGAGAAGAAATAATACATAATTTCGTGAATTTCGCGAATAATAAAAATTGGAAAATAATTTATGTTAGCGAAGTGGTCGAGATGCGAATCGAACGGAATAGTCTTCCGCGAAGTGCAGCTCGGTTGTGCAAAGAGTTGAATGAAACCCACAAACCATGGTAATTCAACATGAACTCAATTTACGAACCAAATTGCAATCCTATAATCTAACTCAATCTGCATCAGAAGCTGTGGAATTGAGCAAATTTCGAGAAACTACGAAGAAACTAGAATAATCTACGTAAAATGGCGGTTCAAAAAATTCTCTTAAAGAGAAACGATCCCAGATACTATATTTCTGCTTATTTGGTCTGATGTGAGCCACCAGAGTTGCAATTTAGTATCTGAAAAAAATTAATATATATATATATATATATATATATATATATATATATATATATATATATATATATATATATATATATATATATATAGATATATGTTCCATTATATCTCCGGATTTTATCCTTTCGTCATCTTGCTTCGGTTGCAGACGTTTCGCCAGTGTCTCATCTGGCATCTTCGGTGCTTATCGTTCGTCGCTGGGTGCTTCTCGTTCGTTATATATATATATATATATATATATATATATATATATATATATATATATATATATATATATATATAAATAATATTTTATTTCAAAAGTCCCCTACCACGATTTTCGAAAGTTTTTTGATGTCGGATATATATATATATATATATATAGAGTTTTAGAAGTTCATTTAATTAATAGTTAGTGCACTGAATAAATGACAATGCACAATGATGATATAAGATGCAAATAACTCAAATATGGTGTTGATTATATTCTGAATCATATGGTTTTCATGTTATCCTGGTTTTTCAAAACTGATATATATATCCGACATCAAAAACTTTCGAAAATCGTGGTAGGGGACTTTTGAAATAAAAAATATTATTTTTTCCCATATAGTATTATTTTTCAAGATTAATTCTATTTTATTAATAGATATGGGGTTTATACTACATAATAAAATTGATATTTATTTATTTTGACTTATTACGGTACCACAATTTCAATTTTAAAAACACCTTATTTTGTTCAAATGTGCCTCACCCGCGGGGCACATTTGAAACCCCTAGGGGCAGTTTTGAAAAACCAGGATACCATGAAAACCATATGATTAAGAATATAATCAACACCATATTTGGGTTATTTGTATCTTATATTATCATTGTGCCTTGCAATTTATTCAGTGCACTAACTATGAATTAAATAAACTTCTATAACTCTTACACAGCCTGGGGCAGTCTTGAACAAGGGTAACAAACTTATTATTATAACTGAGATCAAATTGAATATAGCAAAATAATATTAAAGAGCAATAACCCTGATAATATCTTAGAAATATAACTCTCAGGAAGGCACTTTGAAGCTGTCAAACATGAAATAAACAATCAAAATAGCCTCAATGGCCAACATAAAATAAATATTAAAAAGAAACAACTTCAAAACTATGGTAGTTACTACTCAATCTAGCTTAAATTGATTAAAGTCAAATTTGATATTTAATCGAACTTCTTTTTCATGAAAGAAACTAAAACAATGTGTCCATAGTTTTTTACTTATATTTACCTATAATTTTCAAAAAAATAGACATAACATTTGTTTATGTATAGCTAGGGGGCACTTTTGAACTTTTCATTCAAAAGTGCCTCAGTAATTTTGTTCAAATCTGCCCCAATACCATCCTTCAGAAACAAAATTTCTAGGCGAAAAACTAACTTGTGTTCAATGACCTCATATTGGTAATACATTGGCGTGTAACATATGCAACTTTATAAAATAATCACTACTCATAAATAGTACTTATTTTGTCAGCAAATTACTTACAATTTAAAAGAAATATGTTTACTTTTGTGTCCGTAAAGTAACCAGTGAACGTTTTTCCAAATGACACTAACATTGACGTTAGTCGGGAACTGACAGATGTGTAGTTCAGTGTTACCAGTATTAAACAGGTTTTGTAGGTTAGAAAAGATGAAGAATTGATCATTTTCAAACACCTGATTTTGACAGGTCCGCCATTTTGGCTGGAGGACAAACAATCCATTTACGACTATCAGTGTTCTGAGTTGTTTGCTTACGTTAATTGAAAGTAAAAGTATTAAAAACCTATGAATCATAAATTTATATTGAAAATGGAAATAAATACTTATTATAAATCACTTCCTGCCGATATTAAGAGCCGCTACGATCAGAAAATCAAAATTATTGATGATATTAGACCCCTATCTCTTGGAGTTCAGCTCTCAAGATTTGATATCATTTTCATCAATTCCAGTAATATCCATCATCGATATGGTTAATTATTTTATCCTCTCCCACAGTTTTTATACTGGACAGCAAATAAAAGCTTGCAAGGTTTCAAATTGTATGAAGCAGGACTTAGTCCAAGAAATTTATGGGAAAAGAAGTGAACGAAACAGCTTTTGTAGTTATTGGCAAGGTAAGATGTATTTTAATGATATTCATTAGGTTTATTCTCATACTAATCAGTGTTCTTAATCGTTATAACTAAAAGGTACACTTTATATTTCAGGTGAAACATTCACAACGTCTTAAGGAAAAGCTTCTGAATTCATGGGTTATTATCCTAACTGACGGTAGCATTTCCAGTGGACATTGCACTTGTATGGCAGGCTTAGGAGAAGTGTGCAGTCATATAGCAGCAATTGTTTTTCTCCTTCACACCCGCTCTCAGTCTAAGGATGAAGGAGCGTGTACCTCAAAGCTAGCAATGTGGCCTATCTATATCTATATGATATGTCTATATCTTTCATATTGTTTCTCCAGAAAAAATAAATATACTTTCATGAGGGTCCTAATTTGCTGTCATATAACAATTACTGCAAAATCACTAGAATACCTGCTCTACTTGCTTTTCTCGTTTAGCCGAACGTTTAATCCTGCTGACTCGAGTTTTACCAACAGGATTGGCAATTGTGTACCCCATATTTTGGGTTGGAATCCAGTCAGGGTTGTCTTTATCCAATAACTCTGCAGGAGTCTCTGAAAAATATTTTAAAGTAAAGAGTTCATCTTTTTTCACTGTATTCAAGTAAACTTACCTGTTATAAAATGTTTAAGACAGACTCGTGCATATTTCAATTGATTTTCACTAAAAGGTCCCCTTTTCAATGCTTTAATCCATCTCTCTTGCCTTTCTCGTGATACAGCATTTGAATAATCACCAGCATTTTTGAGGACAGCAGGGATTCTATAATACTCACTTTGGTCTCGGTTTCCTCTCATACCACAATTAACCACGGCACAAAACGATGGCATTTTCTCTAATAAACTCCAACAATAATGAAATAATCAGAAAAAAACTTTAATTCGACAAACAACTCAAAAAGTTATGAAACTTAAATGACAGTTCAGCACAACTGTTTGCATAACAATGGTGTGTTTGTCCACCTGGCAAAATGGCCGAAAGCGCGCGACGTCATATGAAAATGGTCAATGCGTTAATAAATCGAATAATTCAAAACTTCCTCTGTTCTAAACTGCCCCACTCTCCCCTACAGGAGTTATAAAGCAAATAAAAAAATTACTTTTGACTTCCGAAACGCTGCAGTAGTCTATTATTTTCGGGGAAAATGCAACAACTCGAAATGGCTTTGATATATTTAGCGATAGTTGAAGCTAAATATTTATCATTGTTATATTGAAATTTTGAAATTGTCCCAAAATTCCGTGTTTTCGGGTTGACTTGCAATAGCCACTGATTCAGAAT
>JARQZK010005579.1:0-11226 GCA_030704885.1 Cynegetis impunctata | reverse complement strand
CAGTTGGGATAGCTCGGAAAATAAGAAATAAAGAATTAAAGGTTACAGAAGTAGTCACTGCTTTTATTCGAAGAATTAGAGAAGTCAATCCTATATTGAATGCTGTTGTGGACAATAGATTCAAAAAAGCACTAGAAGAAGCAAAAATTTTAGATAAAGAGATAGAAATTGGAGAAATAACAGATGTAGATTTTCAGTCGAAGCCATTCCTTGGTAATAAGATTTAATTAAATAAAAACCTGTGAATTCTTTATATGACTTGATGGATCTCAAACTCTTAGGACGTTCTCTGATTGCTTTAAATATGTTGTCTAGATATTCATTTCTTATGTTGTAGGTGTTCCATTCACTTCTAAGGAAAGCACAGCTGCAGAGGGAATGTCATATACTTTTGGAATTTTTGCCCGTAAAGATAGAAAAGCAGAGGAAGATAGTGAAATTGTCAGTTTGATGAAGAAAGCTGGAGCAATCCTTCTAGGTAAATATGTTTTATCACATATTGATGTGTTATATTATGTACACCATTTTAGGGGTCACCAATATTCCTCAGTTAAATATGTGGCAAGAGACAGGAAATCCCATTTATGGCAGAACTAATAATCCATATGATACTACTAAAAATGTAGGTGGATCTTCAGGTGGTGAAGCAAGTATAGTAGCTGCTGGAGGCTCTCCTATTGGATTGGGTGAATATTTAGTTTTGAGTTATGAATTAAATTGTGACTTGCATAACTTTGAAGTACAATAACCCATGGATTTCATGTTAATTAATCTTGTACTTCATACCAAATTAATAATATAGTTTAATGATTCAGAAACTCCCACTATTCAATCCTACAGGTTCATCTAAGTAACCTTATTTTGTAGGGGCTTCATCCCTTAGTATACTAATGTGAGCTGAGCTAATGAAACATCTAATATTGTTCAATATCTTGAAATTAAATCCTTCAGCTATAAGAGTATCTAGTAGGTACTCATATAATATAAAAGTTGGAAAAGGTTCTTGCTGGTTATGAAGTGAATAAATATAGTTCTGAATTTAGTGGAAATTAAGTTTTGATGAATGTGTTTTATTTTTTAATATGAATTTCAATCAAGTAAATGTTATTTGAATTCAAAAATGTGTGAAATGGTAAACTTATTATTTTTCTATCCAGGAACAGATATAGGTGGATCTCTAAGGATACCTGCATTCATGTGTGGCATATTTGGACACAAGCCTAGCTGTGATCTAATTAATACAAGAGGTAAGAAAATTGTTTAATTTTATAAATAGAGCATTGCATTTTGAAGAGTTTTTATTTATTTTTTCACCAGGATTGACATTCAGAACAGGAAAGGAAAAAGGTAGTATGGTTGTCCCTGGTCCAATGACTAGATATGCGGAAGATTTGATTCCCTTATTGAAAGTATTAACCAGTGAAAATGCTTCAAAACTGAAATTGGACAATAAAGTAAATATAAACGACATATCTGTTTATTACATAGATGATCCAAATGATCCATTCATCAGTACAACAAGGAATGAAATGAAGGAATGTTTCAAGAAGTGAGTTGAAGAACAGTATATTATGTACAATTTATTCGGAAAGTATATTAATAATACACAAAATATATCTTGATAACCACATGGAGCTATAATTATTGTAATCTCAGCAAAATTCACATATGCTAATATACTCTTGTTCATATTGATTTTGGAAATATATATTCATATTCAGGGGTTGCTGAAACTATTAACAATATGTTCAACTTACTGAACCTATATACTGTAGATATTATATGTATATAGATAATGCCATTCTTTTATAAACTGTTGATGATGGATACATTTTTAATATCTTTAAAACTTTTATATAGATATTTTACATTTCTTATAAAATTTAATGTTTAGAGTAGTCAACCACTTCGATAAAATTCTGCCTAATAAACCACAGAAAGTTGAATTCCAAGGCACTAGGTTTGGAGGAAAATTATGGAGGTATTGGATGACTCAAGAACCAAATGCCAACTTCGTCAGAGATCTTACAGACAGAGAAGCAGAAGTATGTTATCCACTTATAGTTTTATGACTGCTATTTTTATTGAGTTATCTTATACAGAGTGTCTGGAAATTAGGACCAATTATTCTGGGAGGTGAATCTACACCTAAAAATATGAAGAAAGGTTTATATTAACGAAGGCCTACCACAATTAGCCCCTTATTCTATATTTATCATACTGTTAGCGTTAGAGGCATTAGGCTGAAATTTCGTAAAGTGAGGTTTTCATGTTTTCCAAATCGTTCGGTGCTGGTTTATGTGGGATTTGATTATCCAGGAAATAAAAAGTAGGAGGGTTTCGCCACTTTGAATGTCCCTAATTTTATCACCGGTATCTGGCGGTATTCATACACGATATAAAAATTCCCTGCATAGTTTTCTACAGGAAAGGGATACATATCAAAATAGCGTGGAACTCACTGTTAACTAGAAAAACAAAATATTGTAAGTAGGAACAAACAAAATTGATTTTGGCAATTCAAAATGGTCAATTATTTGTTTGAAGAGATGACAGACATGAATTTTATGTATAGCACAGCTAATAAGAATGCTGGTGAAGCCTGAGGATTATACAGGGAAGTCTTTCCCAGTAGTCATTGAAGTTATTTTCATTCATTTTATTTCTAAAATCAATTTTGTTCCCTACGAATAGGATAATTCAAGGGGTTGAACCCCCTCACTTTCTAAGCTGTTGATAATCAGATCACATGTTTACCTTCACCAAACGATGGGGTCAATGAAAACAGTAATATACCAAATTTCAACTTTGTTCCTTCAACAGTAAGGGATATATTGAATAATAATGATTTTAAAGGGCAAACATTGGAGGGCCCTAGCTTTCTCAGGGAGCGTTTCCCTACCCTTGTTTATAGCAACTTAGCTATATCTATGTTTGGATTTAGATTTACAATCTGAAATATTTGCTCCTAGTTTCCAAACACCCTGCATAATTGTATAACATGTTTATATTTATAGTTATACAAGAAAAATAGTATTTCTGAATAATTAATATTGCTATTTCTGATTTTTTTCTAAAACTAAGCAGAAATTTAGTAATTACTTTGTTTCATTATTTTTTCAATTAATTGGAGGTGGAAGAGAATAAATACTGTCATCCCAAAGTGTTTGAAAGTTCTGACATCTTAGTTAAATATTAGCATGATCATTGACAAATTGTAAAGTAACAGAGCCTGTAGTTGAAAAAGATTCATAGAATGTCGCAGTCAACTGGAAATTATAAAAGCTAGCAAAAGAAATATTACTCAACATTCATTATAAATAACTTACCTTCCAGGTAAGTCCCTTCACAGAAATCATAAAATATATATTCATGAATAGAAGCTTTTCACTTTCAACCATTTTCAACTTGATAAACAAAGTTCTGCCAAAGGAAAAGGAAGATTGGGCTGTGGAAGAAACTAAGAAGTTGAAAAAGCAGTTAGTAGTGAGTACAATTAATTTCATTATATTCGTATTACAATTTATTGCTTGCATTTGATTGGCAGGATAAACTAGGAGATAATGGCATATTACTGTATCCCTCTGCTCCTTGGCCTGCAAGCTATCATTATACTGCTTTCCTACGTCCTTGGAATTTTAACTTGTTTTCCATCTGGAATGCACTGAAGCTACCGGTCACTCAAATACCATTAGGATTAAGCAAGGATGGTATGCCATTGGGTATTCAAGTAATATCTGCTCCGTATAATGATAGACTAACACTTGCTGTAGCTAAACACTTGGAGAAACAATTTGGAGGTTATGTACCTCCTTTTGAATTGGAAATGTGATATGGAAATCTTTCATATCACATATAATTCTGATGGTGATTGGTGACTTCAATATTATGTATAATCGGTCAATCCAGCAAATGCATTTATATAATTGATTCAACATTAGCAGTTTATAGATAGTTTTAGACACTTGTCAAAAAATTTAGTAAATCAAATTTTTTTCAACATTATTGATGAATTAAGGTATTAAATCAAAAACTTATTTTTGCTAACAGAAAGAAGTAAGAATTAGTTGACATTTTGTAACTAGATTAGTCTTTAAATCTTCTTATGTCAACAGAAGTCAAATTTCACAATTATAATAGAATAATTTTATTTTAATCGAAATATTTAATAGCATGTTGCAATTGATATAGAATGGAATTTTATTATTGGTGATGTGTAGAATTATTGTGATACAGTTTCTTAAATTCATTAGAAATTGGAACTTTTTGGCTGTGGGATGGGTACTTACAAACATTTTTGTATTTTCTATAATAAATTGTTCGTTTCATATTCTTTTATTATTAATTTTATAATGATTTCTGAAGTCTTTCTCTCTCTGAAAAGTAGTATTGATCACGGCATTGCGGTATGTGGGATATATGTGGTAATTTTGAAATCGCTAGAGGTTGTATGCAACTGAAACAACTTCTTACGTTAGGGTATTTAAATTCTTCTGGGATTGAGTAATTTGCTTTCTATGCGTCAAAGGTTGTAGATTAGCTATCAAAAGAGGATTATCGAATGAAGAAAGAGTTCTTTTCTGTATAGTGTCCAGCAAATAGACTGAATGCTGTCAATCAGAATTTAATATAAGTAAATAATACTCTAGGGTCTAGGGCAGGGGTCGGCAACTTGGGCCTGCGGCTGAGTAGTCAAACTTGTGGCTCTTGCATAGACTGATAGGACATATTGAAAAATTAACTATACTATTGCAATTGCCGAACAAATATAATAATCCTGCGCAAATACATGAATCACAGCGTATATCGGATATCATTTTTTTTTAAACAGAAACCATTAATTTGCAAATATTTCGAAAACTATAACATTTAGGAATAGGCGACCTTATACAAAGTAGCCCTTATTTTTGATACTGAATCGAATGAAATAATAAAAGTTGTAGGTATTCATTTGAAAAAATGTTTTTTTTTTTGTAGTTTTTCAACGTCTATTTTTGTCATACTTTCCTGAGCACCCTGTATATTAAATGTCAAAATACTATTCATCTTACGCTAAAACAGAACCACCTCTATTAGGAAATTTATCTTTATTGGGCAGTAATACCGTTTTTTTTTAAAGAGAAATATGATTATTACTCGATCTGCATACGTAATTTTTGACAAATAAATTTCAAATATTTCCGAAACAAGTTGGACAGATAGGTATTTATAGGACATTATATATAAAATCTATCCTTAGAATTTTGTGAAAATCGAATCGAAAAATGTAATAATATACAGGTGTCCTATTTTGAAATAAAGCAAGCTGAAAATATTTTTAAGCCGGGATGTCCCCCATCGACATTAGTACACAGCCAAGTTTTCAAGATATTTCCTATGTATTTAGTTTTCCATTTATATCCATCGATGCAGTTCCTGGTGGGACACCCTGTATATATAAATATATATATATATATATATATATATATATATATATATATATATATATATGTGTATATATATATATAAATATATATAAATATATATATATATATATATATATATATATATATATATATATATATATATATATATATATATATATATATATATATATATATGTATATTAAATTACAACTTTTTTGTCAGTGAAAAGTGAACAAAAAAATTTCTTCAATAATTTGAAAAATTATCAAACAACTTTCCAAGGGAGCAGGTTATAATATGTATTCCGTGACAAGAATTCTACATTCACAATGCCACAGTGAATTATAGAAATCGTCAAGTCAGCCTGACTCACACTCTGCAAACAGTTGTCTATCTCATTAGATCTCAACATTGTAGCTTATTCGACTCGGAGTGAATTAACAAAATTTCTAATTGTTCCCCAATACAAATGGCGGTCGGGACTACTATCTGGCTATAACAACCCAAGCGCCCTCCACCAAGGATATTGGAAACCAACAATTCACCGCTTAGATCGAAAATGTAGAATCCCGTCGCGAGATTCCATATTTCCTGACATTGAAATGTCTACTCTACAACTGTGGCGTATGTGCATGACCAAAAAATCTGGAGAACTGACCCCGCAGACTATCGGAAGTTCCCGCTATTTGAGGGAATATAAATATAGTTCGTCATTCAGTCATAATGTGACAATTATCTAAAAAACGCAGCCTATTTTGATATGGCTTGCGGGCATTCAGCGTAGTTTTGAACCGCAAATAAAGTGATATTCAAAAAATCGATGAGTAATTAAGAAGTTATTTTGACAAAACACTTTTTAACTTCTCACTATGAAAGCAATGATATTCAAAAATTGGGAAATTATTATTTTCACACCGATTTTCGAAAATCGAGTTTTCATCAGATCTCGACGTTTTGAAGTATTAGGAAGTAATTCTAACTTTTTTGACGGTGATATCCGTATGGCTGTATGTATGGAATGCATGTGTATGCGTGTAAACCTCTCATAATTTTTGAACCGATCGGAATGCGGTTTGCGACATTCGATAGGGTTCCACCAAAATTAGTCAATTTTGTGAATTCGCAAAATAAAAATTTTCAGATAAACATTTTTTTTTGTGGATATCTCCTAGACTATGAAACCCACCAATTCCAAAATCTGGTAGCTCTTTTCCTCATAAAACTGTGTGGGTTGACCCAAAGAACATCAAAATCGGTTGTTCCGTTCGGGAGATATCGTAGTCGAAAATTAAATAAAAAATTTTTTTTTTGAAATACCTTAAATATTTTTGTCGGATCGATTTTCGATTACGAGTTAATTTTTGTGCTTGAAAAACTGCATCGAATGCCACAAAGCGGATCAAAATTGAACCACGCGTTGAGGAGATATTGCAATTCAAGTGTTTTTTTCCGAAAAATTAGCAGATTTTTTAGCTCAAAAATGAACGCTAGTGATATTTTGAGCTTGAAGAGCTTCAAAATAGTATTAAAATTCACATTTTTGATATCAAAAATTAGCGAGAAGTTAAAAATTTGGGGCCCCAAATTTTCCGCCCCTAAAATCTGCCGCCCTAGGCTCCAGCCTTCTCAGCTTGCTGGTACATCCGCCACTGTTACTAACAATTGGTTAGCTACTGAGTAAAATTCGTAAGCCACAACCTTAAATCATAAGAAAAAAAGTTTCACATATTATTTTCATCTTGTAGTAACTTGTGCGGAAACAGTCATCATAACCTGGCAATCTTTGATCAACGCTTTCATTACATTTTAATGCAAACGCAAAAAATAAAATAGTTATTTTTGTATTAAGTGTGCAAAATCAGTGTTTTTTTAATGGCACATAGGAATGTAAATTTTTAGCCGAGATCGTCAGATCGAGGCTTAAAATTAATTCGAATGAAATACTGATTTCGCTCACGGAATACACACAATATTTTTTGTACAACTGGCAAAAAAGTATTTATTAAAAGTCATTTTATTTTAAAAATTAAAATCCATGCAGTCAAGTATGTTTATCAATATATTCTATGATCTTATGTCAGGGTAAGTGTAACCAAGGACAGTTTAAATAACAAAATTGATATTTCATATAAAATTTTAAACTGTCAACCATCCACTTCCAACGGAGACATATCTACTAATAATCCCTGCATTTCTGATGAGAACAAGACAATTTCTGGCAACCAACTATCAGCATCGTCGTCCTCGGGAATAAATATTGGAAATAATTGTTCAAATCTTACTATTAATTATTATTGCAAAAAATAATTTTGTTATTCTTATTAATTCTCATTAAATGCATTATTTCTATATCATATGGTCTCTTTTTCACGGTGAAAAAATATCGTTTTTTCACTAGTTGAAAAATAGAAAACTTTGCGTATCCATAGCGATTCGACTTTTTTTGACAGTTGTACAAAAAATTTACTTTTTTTTTCACAGAAGCATAATCTTCGATTACTTCAACAA
Organism: Cynegetis impunctata; assembly: GCA_030704885.1. Lineage (NCBI taxonomy): Eukaryota > Metazoa > Arthropoda > Insecta > Coleoptera > Coccinellidae > Cynegetis > Cynegetis impunctata. The sequence goes on along the minus strand of JARQZK010005579.1, from coordinate 3,312 downwards.
AATCAATTTGCCTGCTCTTTCATTTTCAATGGACAGTAGCGCTAAGTTTCCGAGTCTATTTTGTCACATTATTGGGCTTTGCAAGTAGTTTTTGATAAACTTCAATTTAGAGAAAGTTCTTTCTGCTTTTGCAGTACTGACAGGGAGAGTTAGAAACCTAAGAAGTGTATGTGCACATATCCGGATAACTTGACGTCAATGACGTATTCTGAATGATTAAAAAAATGAGCAAACTCTTTTACATCTTTCATGACACTGATCTCTTTCGAAAATGTTGACCTAACAGAAAGCAACTGAGAGGAAAAAGAAGGTGACACGTCATTTGAAAATATTTTGAAAAAGTCATCAGCTTTTTCCTCCAAGTTACTTTTAGATGCATTTGTGAGATATTTGCCCGATTTCACCAACGAGATGTAAGGAAGTTCCTAACTATAAGTAATTCCTGCGATAGGAAAAACCTAAATTGGATTTCACCAACCTAAGAAATTCTTAGTTAAGAAATACCTTGGTTAAAACTTGATTTGGAAAGTTTTGTACATATAATCGGCAACACTGTTTAATACTAGACTGTAAATTTGACAAATGGATAGTAAGAAGAGAAAAAATTATAGAAATATTAATAATTTTATATCAATTTGAGGATTAAAGACATTTCCTAAATCACTCTAGGCCATTGATGGGGGAAATAACTACACGGCCCGCGCGGCCAAGTTTCCGGCCCGCGGAAAGCGTTTAATCCGGGCCCGTTTAAGAGGGTTGCCGTCGTTTGAGAAATGTTTGAAACGCGTTCTTACTTCGTAATGTGACGACCCGCATAAAAACTACCTGCGGCGATTTTATCACGACCAAAAATATTTAAAGTTGACCATGGTCAATTTAATATATTAACATAAGGTAAACAAGCGAAAATTTCCTCAATAATTTTAAAAAAATATCAAACAACTTCCCAAGACAGCTGGTTTATATGTATTTCCGAGCCTGCGAAATTCTACATCCACAATCCAACGCGTGCATTATAGAAAACATCATAATTCCGCTGGATTTGTGAATGTAGGAATTCGCAGCTCGGAATACATATAACCAGCTCCCTTGGGGAAGTTGGTTGATAATTTTTTAAATTATTTGAGGAAATTTCCTTGGTCATAAGGTATATGTAATATATTAAATTGGCCATTGCGTCAAACTTTTTTATATTTCGTGATAAGATAGTCCGATTGTTGATAGTTTAAAATTATTGCCATTTTCATGTTATTTTCTTAAAATCTTAGTAGATAATTAACAGCTAGGATATCATTATTTAAATTGCTCGCTATTCGTAGCGAGTGTGGCTCTGAGCATATTTTTGCTATTAGTAAAGAGAAACCCCTAGGCCAGGAATTCTCGAAAAGTTTTTCAGGTCTTACATATATGTTGGCATCTTTAAGCGGCTCACGATCGACTCAGGTGAGCTGAAATTAGGTACCATGATCATTTTTTTTAAAATCAATTAGGCAGATTGCCTAAATGGCCTTGACCTGTGTTCAGTCAGCCAACAATTTTTTTTTCATTTTTTTCGTTTCAGAACAAAAGTATCAAACATTTAGGTAAAATTCTGCACCGGCATACTAGGCATCTCCAGCGGATCGTTATCCACACCTAATGAGCCGAATTTTTGTATTTGAATTGTTTTCCGAGGCCAGAACTAAAACGTATTAAAATTTGTGTTAAATTTTTCCAACGGCCGCTATTTTGCGTAAATCTAATTACTCATGCAATGAAGATAATGGATCAATGTTCGGCTTCAATCTTATATATGCGAAACAAATCTATTGACTATGATGGAAATTTTGAGGTGAAACAGTCTCAATTTCATTTTTCTCATGCCCACCCATCAACCAAGTAGCGACACCAGAAAATAATGTGATAAATACTTCACATCAAGAACTACAATAAATTCATTTTATATTTTGTGCTTTATAATTTTCTTACCTATTTTGCTTTTTTACTATTTAAAAATAATAAGTGTATGTAATATTCATATGTATATGTTTTATAGAACACATAAAATTTTTTAAAAACGAATAAAGCATTATTTTTTGCCCGCTACGATTGTCTAGTTATTACAAATGGCCCATTCTTAAAAAAAGTTTCCCCACCCACTGCTCTAGGCAGACCTAACGTTAAGTATTTCCTATCGTCCTTAGGCATTACTTAACGCTAGTGGTGAAACGCAAATTGCACTTAGGAAATTCCTAAAATCAGATTTAAGTATTGCCTAACTTTAGGAATTAGTTGGTGAAATCTGGAATTGGAGGTTGCACGATTTAGGTAATTAAGTATCCAGGACATTTTTCATTTCAGCAAAACCTATTTCTGCAGTTGCAAATCATATAGTATCTATGATGATTGGGTCGGAAATTATTCCACTCGGAAGCATTGTTGACGATCATTAAATCACTCATCCTTGCCGGAACAAATTCATCGATAATGAGACTCGACCTCACGGGATCTCATGTCTGAAAACGGTTTTTCTCGATTGTCCACTTATCGGGGCAAATTTCTGTAAACATTTGCCATTAAAGAATCTAAACTCGGTCTATAGCTCTGCAATGGCATTTTGAAGGTAGTTGTTCATGTGGAAAAAAAAAGATCGATCTTTTCTGACTGCATTAATTTGGAAAAGTAAGTTCATAATGCGCAATCCTCTTTATCTCCGAAGAATAAGAAAAACCAAAAATTGAATGTTTTCGATTCTTTTTCCGAATTTCGTATACGCAGAGTTTTGAATTAGGTATTTCTCGCAGGCAATTCGAATTATTGGTTTAAATAAGCCCCGGTCAACATTGAGCCAGATTAGCATAGGGACTTGTAGATTGTCTTATTTTTTATTCACCTTTAATTAAATTCATCTTGATTTTTATTTCCTAAATAATATTTTTAAAGAATCTTTGTCAAGTTTTTTTCAATTATTTTTTCAGATGGGGTTGAATTCATTTTCCTTTTCCTGCCAGGGGGGCCCGGGATAATGCCAATGTTGCCCCCATTTGTATTTCCGGCCTATTATATATATAATTATATATATATAATATATATATATATATAATATATATATTATTATATATATATATACATTATATATATATATTATATATACTATATATATATATTATATATATATATATATATATATATATATATATATATATATATTATACAGTGCTTTCATGATAAAGGGAACAAATTCAGTTAAAAAAATTAGGTTTCTATTTCATGTTAAAATTCCTCGGACAGGTCGATTTAGTATTTTTATTTGGGCAATTTTCGCAATAAAAA
>JARQZK010005578.1:10000-11260 GCA_030704885.1 Cynegetis impunctata | reverse complement strand
TTTTCTAGATTACCACTTATCAAGTGCAAAAAAAAGTACGTGCGTACAAAGTACACATGTCAGAGATGAAGTTTTTTTGAAAAACTAATTTGTAAATCTCGTTTATATTTATACGAATCTAAAACTTTAGATTTCCGAAAGTTATGTTAGGAATTTAAAGAATTTAATTATAATTAAAGCAATAAGAGTATCGAAAATCAATACAAATTGATTGTTGGACGGCCATCAGACGCGTTCGCCGCCTAATCGCAGCGAACCGCGCCATCTTGAATTGCGAAAGCTGAACCAGTGTCGTGGAATCGCGAATGCCGTTCTCGCATCGATACGCGATCATCGTGTCGGAGATGAAAATTTCGTCGTCTGATCGTTGAGTACGAGAATATCGCGAGACACACGACGGCGGTCACTTTCTTAAGCGCACAGTAACACGATCTCGCTTTCTCTCTCGCTCTCTCTCTCACTCGCTCTCTCCCTCCTCTCGCTCCATGTCTATGTGCCTCATGCAACGTTCACCCTTCCTCATTCTCTCTCAATTGGTCTCGATCGCTCTCTCTTTCTCACTTATTGTACAAAAACGTGCCACTTCCGTTTCATCCGTAAGAATTTAACCGTCATGCGCGCAAAGAAGTTTCACTTCTAAATCTCTTACAATAAATTCAAAATAATTAAATTTTTCTAAGGTACATTGACACCTCATAAAAACCTATCATAATCTCGATGCAATCGCCTTCAGTTTCTGCTTTTAATACCCGATCTGTTTATGATTGCTTTAAAAAATCAATCATTTACCAATTGTTAAAAATTTTTTCTTATCGGCAAATTTCTCCATACACCAAGAAAAATGAACAGTTCCGAACTGTACAACAAAAAGAATTTGTTATTATTCCGTTATATTTGTAGTGGCACATCAACATTATTTTTTTATTTTTTTTCACTCACGGAAAGGCCTATAAAGCATTTCAAGTGAGCTGAGTTGATCAGAAGTGGATGATGAATTTCTAGTGAAAATTTGTTGAGATAATACGGAAACTGTTCCTGAAGTTCTGAAATATGTTTGAATCAGTGGCGGCTCGTGAGCTGTTTGTTTAAGGAGGCTACAAGAGGTGTTAAAAAATACACCATAGGCGAAAATTTTCAGGATTTCAAAGTCAACCGCCTTATAAGTTAAAGAAAACCAAAGTAAAACAAGAACCCTAAAATATTAATTTCTCTGGGACAAAAATTGTTTTCACTTTCGAGTGTCTACCTTGATCCGCGACA
>JARQZK010005578.1:0-5000 GCA_030704885.1 Cynegetis impunctata | reverse complement strand
TTGATATATTATATATATATATATATATATATATAAGTCAATATAATATATATAGTTTTGGATATATATATATATATATATATATATATATATAATATATATATATATAATATATATATATACCCAGGGCGGCTAGTCAAAGGAGGCTAAGGAGGCTAAGCCTCCTCAAAAATATTCCGTGTATCACTAATATATATATTATATTGAATAGTCAGCATTCAGCATATTCATATCAATCAAAATCATATTATTTTATGCACCTACCTTCCTTTCAACCTACATTATATAATATAATTTATTAATTAAGATAGAAGGTATTTACATTTACTGCATTTCATTCATTTCAAGATTTGTGGCAACGCTGCGGAAAGCTTAGAATGGTATATTCTCAACGTTCATTATGCCTGCCACAGAAAAGCAAACAATGGTGCAAATACTCGGATGAATACTTTATCGCAATAGTAAAGCAAAACACATGTAAATGGCAACAGGGATAGGAAACCCAGTCCCATATAATGTCGACCAATCACAACTATAGAATTTCGCGTGACATCGAGTTAATTTCGTTGGAGATCGTAAATGTGTCGTAATTCGCTAATGGCCTGCCAGAAACAGCTCGCGTTGTGGTTAAAGATAGAGTTTGATTACTGTTAATTATTCAAAAATTTCACATGGTGACTTAGTGGAATATATTGTTATCCATAACTTTAGTGCTCTAAGTTATGAGGATAAAGTTTTGATAAAAAACAGTGAGACTACCCCTGAATTGAAGAATTTGGTGCAGCGTAACAGAAAACAAAACCGCGGTTTCAATACAAAGAATTTATGAGAGGCATCTTGCCTAACCGGGATCACAAGGTAAAAAAATAAATTATTCTATTGGCAGTGTTTATCTTTTTACTAGTGAAAATGCTCCTCTGTTTGGGGGTAAAAATTTATCACGTTCTTTGGAAAGGCACGCAAAAATCCAGGAACATGTCGTGTCGCGGATCAAATTTAAAAATGTTTGGAAAAAAAACATTAATTAATGTTATTGATACAGCACGGTGTTCAAGAGTTAGAAAAATACAACGAAAAAGTTAAGGAAACAGAGAAATATTGGAGAAACTGGTCGACATTATATTATTTTTATGTCGCCAAGATATAGCGATTAGGGGACAAGATGAAACAGACGAATCTAGCAATAAGGGAAATTTTAAGGAAGCTCCTTGATCTATTTTGCACAATATGACGGAAAGCTGTATAATTTCATTAACAACGCTACAGTTTTCTCCGGAACCTCAAAAACAACTCAAAACGAAATTATAACTCTGCTACCTATGTTTGAAAACTTTTATCGAAAATGAACTTAAAAATGTTAATTTTTTTTCCTGGCAAGTAGATGAGACAACTGGACATTAGCTGTAAATCGCAGTTACCGATATAATATGCAGGTTCGTAAAAGATGGAACATTATTTGAGAGATTTTTAGGTTTTTCATGATGTCAGTTTCTGGAAGGTCTGCCACGATTTATTCGATTTTTTAAATGAGAAATTTTCGAAGTTTAATTTTCAATCTAAACTTATAAGCACAAAACCTAATGACGGCGCAGCGGTTATGGCTGGCCATTTTAAACGGTCTGACAAACAAAAATTAAATCTGTTGCTCCTCAAGCTATTTTTACACATTGTTATGCACATAACTCTGAATTTGGTTTTAAGTAACGCTTCTAGTTCTATTTAGGGCAAATTAGAATTTTTTTTTCAATTTTATCTGAATTTTCAACATTTTTTTCAAATCAACAACGCGCACAAAATTTCTAGATGCAATAGTAGGTAACAGAATTCCAGTAACGCACGACAACTAGTTGGAATTTTACTCATCAAGAGCTATGCTCTTACTATAACAACAATAATAAGGATAAAATTTTAGAGGCTCTTAATTCTATAGTTGAAAGTGAGGAATTTTTCACGATAAAGTAACTTTAAATACCGCACGCGGATTAATATCTTACTTACAAGATAAGGAATTTATATATTTTTAAACATCTTTAGATTAACTTTTTTGAACAAACCAGAAATAGTTTTTCAAAATCTTACAGCACAAGTTTTCAGATGTGATTTACTCACACGAAATCGGCTCAAGTTTCTTTGGAGAAAATTTCAGATTTCGTGCAGAAGTTTATTTCAAAAATCTATTTTCTGTATTTCAAACGACTGATGATACGACTCAATTTAGCCCAAAACGAAAGAAATTCAGTTTCGCAGATATGGAGCTCAACTATAAGCAAATATTTTATGAAATTTTGGATACTATTAGGGGTCAAATAGAAAATAAGGTTCTCTGATTTGAAAGAACTGCATTTCTTCGAATTACTAAATAAAAATTTGTTTACCGGATTTTCGGCTAATTTTCCAGATAACCTTCTTGGAAAATTTTATGTCAAAAATAACACTTTTTTTGATAAGGTGGCCTAAAAAGTTGAACTCTGTGTGTTGTGTTATTTATAGTGACAATGAAATGTTGGGCAAAATGAAAAAATCATGTGATGACTATTAAATATACCTTTTTGATAATGATTTGAATCAAGAATTTACCACCCAAGTTTATAACTCTTTTGTCTAATTGGTTTCTATCCCGGTGACATCGGCTTTCCGTAGAGCGCTTCGTTTTCCACTCTTAAGAGAATTAAAACTTATTTACGAAATTCAATGAGCCAGGATCGTTTGAAAAATCTAGTTTGTTGTGTCTATTGAAAAGGAATTGGTAAAACTTTTGGCGAAAGACAAAATTTTATGAGGATATTATAGATCATTTTGCTAACGTTAAAGATCGCAGCAGAATCTCGCTAAATTTTCAAAATATATAACTTTTTATTTTGCTGTCCACACATATTTTGCACATTTTATTTTTCACAGGTTTCGTTTGTGGTACTAGATACTTTATTACTTAGTAATTATACCAAATAATTCGTTGTTCCTTGTAAAAATCTTTATTTTTTGTTTATTTTTATGTAAACATTATTTTTTATTTGAGGCTTCTGCCTTGGCATTGGTATCTGTGCAGGAATTATAAAAAATAGATGTCTATGCCAAAGAATTTATTTAATTTTTTTTTTAGGTCTAAATGTATATTTTATTATTTTATTTTATTTTTATTTTGTTTCTCTTTTATAACAGGAATTTTATTTTAATCTATTTTTGGGAGGGTCCTATTTTATTTTTGGCAAGAAAAAACTCTCCGTTGGTTCTTGCTGGGCAAAAATTGATTAATTCCTCGAATAAGTAACAAATTCGTTAAGTAGGTAGGTAGGTACCTATTTTGTGATAGAAAAAAAAATATGATGAATAGATAAATTGATTAATTGGCTGAGAAGAGTTTTTGTGAATATTGTAAATAGGAGTTGTAGGTCTCAAGGTATACACTCGAAAGTGAGAAATTTTTTTTTCCAAACAAATTAATATCTTAAGGTGCTTGTTTTACTTTGATTCTAAATTATAAGGCCTTGAAATCCTGAAAATTTTCGCCTATGGTGTATTTTTTAACACCTCTTATAGCCTCCTCAAACCAAAACCTCACGAGCCGCCACTGATATATATATATATATATATATATATATATATATATATATATATATATATATATATATATATATATAAATTATATATATATATAATGTATATGTATATATATATATATATATATATATCATATATATATATATATATATATATATAATATAATTAGTATATATATATATATATATATATATATATATACATATATATATATATAAATATATATATATATATATATATAATATATATATATATATATACAATTGATTCATGAATTGTTTTTCTTCAATATCTTTTAAACAAAATTTGTTGGTGAAATATTGTTATTTGCTTAGCAATATCAGTCAAACATCCAATATCATTTCTCACCTATCAATCAATGACGTTATTATTGTGGATTGATCTCTGTCCGAAGTTTTCTATTAAGTTTCAATCTAAGAAAATACGAAATTCGGTTGTTCATAATAAAATTTTCGTTGATAATGTAATATACCTAATTTAATTTTTTTCACAAGTACCCAGCGAAAGATTTTTTTCTCTTTTAAATTCATCATTTTCAGTCCTATTTTTACCATCTGAAACAGAGTATTGCTCTGTATCAAGAGTGGGGCGTGGGAGTGTTTTTTAAATGAGTCATACCTTCTGGGCCACGATGTGTGAGTTTTTTCTGATATAATATATATATATATATATATATATATATATATATATATATATATAATATATAGTATATAGGTATATATATATATATATATATATATATATATATATATATATAATATATATATATATATATATATATATATATATATATAGGTATATATATATGATATATATATATATATATATATATATTTATATATATATATATATTTATATTTATATATATATAGCATAAAAGTATTATATTAGGTACTCGGCAGAGGGACCAAACTCATATACAGCAACTATTGGCCATGAACATTTATAATTCGGTCTCTAGTTTGGGTCCTTAATCAGGATGCTAAAAGTAAAACCTCAAAGAGGCAAAGAAAATTGAAATCCTAGGTGTGAAGAAGTCACCCAGAACATCAAAGTCACATAATGGAAGCAACAACTTACATTGTGAAACGACTGGCAACAGTCGAAAACAACAGAATAACATGTGAACAAATTCAAAAACTCAAAAATAGCAAATTATATATCCAAAAACTTAACATTCAAATCTCTCAACTAATTACTCAAAAACCAAAAAGTCCAAAAACCAAAAACTAAAATCCAGAACTACGCCAACATGGAGTGAGGTTATACGAAAAATGACAATTTCTGAAACCAACAGTGCCGACAGTGCTGACAGACGAACCATCTAGAGAATGAAGAAGACATGAATCACCGAATCAGGTGCAGTCGCCTTGAAAGTATAAAAATTATTCAAAGTGATTATAAATTAACCTCAGATATGG
>JARQZK010005577.1:0-11297 GCA_030704885.1 Cynegetis impunctata | reverse complement strand
TTGGGCTTGACATTAGCGGTTAATTATCATCTTTCATTGTTTCACAAAGAAAATTCAAAATCTCATGCTGAGGATTGGTTGATCAACTACACCAAGCTGTCTTCTTAATAAGAATATAAATAATAGTCAAGTAGTAACAAACGTTAGTGGTAAGAAGGTTGTTTCTACCCATGCGGAAAAGTAACCTTCTCAGTTTATGTTTTTACCAGAGTAGCTTGACTAACTTGGTGTTCGGAAACTTCGCAAATCTATGAGAGAAATATCTACCAACATACTTTTCATCATGAATTGTACCTACCTATTGAATGCAAATCATTAAATTACTTTTCGAAATAGCTGATTTCACGAGTCCTGTAAACACTAGCTTATTTAACGAACTTCTTCAATTCTACATATTTTTTCTGACTTTTTGTTTGACACAATTTGGTTTAAAGAACATTCTGAAGTAGATTGAACTTTATTTTTACAGTACGGTTGGGATATTATTTTAAGTGAGAAAGTTATATCGTTTATTCACATCAAGTGTGTTTCAACATCATGACCCTATTGAATACTTCTAGCTGAGATCATAATTTATTCCAGAATATAACACAGACAATTGAAATGAGAGAACTCAAAACAAATCAACTTCAATCAGAATTAAAGAAAGACATACTCAGTACAATAACTTTCCAGTAATAAATATCTTATTCTTATAACATCATGAAAATATTTTTTAGCATGTTCCATTCGGTAATGAATATAACCATAATCACAAATGTTGCAATCAAACTAATTTGGACTTACATCCCAGGGCATCTGTTAGTTGTGTCCTATATCTGTGTATAATGTGTTGAAATATTTACAATTATGTCCTATAATTTCATGTGAGATAATGTTAGACACTGTAATTCTTCAATTTGCCTGACTTAATCATGAGATACTCAGTGACGTGGTGGGCAGAAATTTAATATTTATCATTAGGGTAACCAGAATTATGTCCTTTGTGTATAGCAATAATTAAACCATCATGCCATCCTTACCTAAAAAACCTTTGAGACTCTTGAGCTCGCCTCCATAGTCCTTTGGTAAACATTTCGCAGGAAGAAGTTTGGACACCACATCAGCATCATCATGCACAAATAACTGAAAAAAATACCTTCTAGGTTCCAGTATATTTCGAATTTTTTGCGATTTTGATTACTTTGCTAACATAGTATCAGGAGTGCCGAAAGACGAACTGACATGGTCAACTTTACTCACCCTGGAAGCAATCTTTGATGGTAAAAGAGGTTTGAACCAATTCATGAGCGTAGATCCAACTTTACTGATAATATGTATTTCTTTTATTCTAGCCGAGTGGGCATTCTGAAAAATAATACAAAATTATATCCATGTATGTCACATTATTTTATATTTTATGATATAATCATTACTGTGACTTCTGTTTGCACAAGCAATGCCATAAATAGCACGCATTTTAGTCGTATTAATCGAAAATAATATACAATTGCACTGTATCTTAAGCCAACAAGGGCGCAGGAGTTGTTTTTATGTCTGTTTTAGCCTTGGGCCACGATTTTCTTGAAACTTATTATGTGAGGTGTTTCCTGATGCAGAGCATAAGTTTCAAAATTTGCGTTTTTTGAGATCTAGAAAGCTGAATTTCGGATATCTTCTTCATAATTAATTCTCACATATTTTTCACCTGGTTGAAGAAATTTCCGTTCGAAATCCTCGCTGTCACTTTTTTTCCAAAGTTTAAAGATGTCAAATTTTCAACTGAATTGATACAAATTCATGTTCTACCTCAACAAAAACCCCAGATATTGAGTTTCAGCTAATTTGGGCCTATGGAGATTTGAAACGGTACCAGGAAAAAAATTAATATATATATATATATATATATATATATATATATATATATATATATATATATATATATACATATACATAAGTATATATATATATATATATATATATATATATATATATATATATATATATATATATATTATATATATATATATATATATATATATATATATATATACATATACATAAGTATATATATATATATATATATATTATATATATATATATATATATATATATATATATATATATATTATATATATATATATATATATATATATATATATATATATATATATATATATATATATTATATATATATATATATATTATATATATATATATATATATATATATATATTATATATATATATATATATATATATATATATATATATATATATATATATATATAATTTTGTGTGTTTATCGGGTAGGTCTGTAAATCGGCAAACATCTATTTTTCATCCCCCGAAATGTTAAGGGTCCACCCCTTAATTATAATTTTTTGTTTTTCAGACAAAATTTTCTGTTCTATTTTTTGATGATACAGCATTCAAAGATACATGCAACCCTAAATTTTCACTCCTCTACTATCAACCCCTATTTATTATTTGTTAAACTCCTCCGAAATGGCTCCACCGATCCTCATGAAATTTTGTGTGCATATCGGTTAGGTCTAAGAATCGGACAAAATTTATTTTTCATCCCCCTTAATTTTTATTTTTGTTTTTCAGACAAAATTTTGTGTTTTATTTTTTTATGATACAACATTCAAAAATACATACAACCCTAAATTTGCACCCCTTTACGATCAACCCCTATTTTTATTTGTTGATTATAAACTTTTCTGGCAAGATTTTTATTTTTATTTTGTCATGACTCAGAATAAAAATTTCATTGCGATTTTCATTTTTTTATTTTATCCACAGATCCACAATAGGGTTTCAAAATGGCAATTGAAAATATGAATAGTCGGTCTGAGAATAGGTCGTAATATATTTTTCATACCCCTAAGTGATTAGGGTGGTCCACCCCAAACATATTTATAAATGTTTTGGACATTTTTTAATTTCATTTTTTCATAATGTTGCATTAAAAAATACACACAACTCTAAATTTTCTCCCTCCTATAAACAACTTATATTTTATAATTTAAACAACGTTTGCCGGGTCAGACAGATTGATAGATAGATTGCTAATATATATATATATATATATATATATATATATATATATATATATATATATATATATATATATATATATATATATATATATATATATATTTATATATATATATATATATATATATATATATTTATATATATATATAATTATATAAATAAATATATATATATATATATATATATATATATATATATATATTTTCATGATGAAAGGAACAAATTCATTAAAAAATTAGGTTTCTATTTCATGTTAAAATCCTCGGACAGGTCGATTAGTATTTTTATTTGGGCATTTTTCGCAATAAAAATTTTGTATACAGGGTGTCTCATTCAAGAGCTATGGCTTTGTCATTAGTTTTTTTAAAGGTAATACCCTGTATTTTATTTCACTTTACAATTCTACGATAAATTCTTATCACTTTTTGTGAACATACCATATGCCTCAACTCGATGGATTGCCAGAAACGGAGATAGTGGGTAATGAGATGTACGATATGAAAACACACAAATGTAATTACTAATTTAATTTTTACATATGTTCAATCTGTTGTCCGTTTACTTCGAGACATTTTTGAAGTCGATTCAATGTTTCCCGTTGCACATTTTCAATTACTTCTGGACTGATAAGTCTTATTTTCTGCCTGATTCTTTCTTTTAGATCATCAATATTATTTGGTCTATTCAAATAAACTTTAGACTTCAAATAACCCCATAAGAAAAAATCCAATGGGGTTATGTCCGGTGATCTTGGCGGCCACTCAATCGGACCTCTCCGTCCTATCCATCTGTTGGGAAAAGTTGCATCAAGAAATTGTCGAACAGCGATTGAATAGTGAGGAGGTGCCCCATCTTGTTGAAACCATATCTCGTTATTAGGTATGTCAGGATCTTGTGGGTTAGGAAACAAAACAGCTAAAGCCGGAATGAGTTCGAACTGGAGAAAGTTCAAGTAGTCCTCTCCGTTTAGTGTTCCTTCAAAAAAATAGGGACCAACTATACGATTTCGAACAATCGCTGCCCATGTATTAATTTTTTGAGGCCGCTGTGTGTGGCATTCTTGCATCCAATGAGGATTCTCGGTCGCCCAATACCTACAGTTTTGTCTGTTGACGTGGCCATTTAAAGTAAAGGTGGCTTCATCAGAAAAAATTATGTTTGTAATGAAATTTAGATGTTGATTATGAATTTCAAGAATCTGCTCACAAAACTGTACTCTGCGGTCAAAATCGTCTTCTAATAATTCATGTACCAGCTTAATTTTATAGGGATGACACTTATTTACCTTAAGTATTTTATGCACGGACCCTACTGATAAATTGAAATTATTGGAAATTGTAGTAATGGATGTATGAGGGTTATCTTGGGTTTCTAGTAGAACGTTCAGCACTGTTTCTTCAGATACTCTCGGTGGTCTTCCTTTAGGTAAATCTCTAACGTGGCCGTATCTCCTGAATTTTGATTCAATTTTGCTGACTGTCGATCTAGTAATTGGCGGACGATCAGGATGATTTTCATTGAATAGATTGCAGACTTCTTCTTGTGAACGCACCCTATCTCCAAAACCAATCATCATAAGTACTTCAATACGTTCTCTCTCAAGTAATTGCATTTTCTTAAACAATGAAGTAGTGTAGTGCCTGGAGCGTTAAAAACGTGAAAACTGCGGAGTATACAGCACCAGTGAATGAATTCAGATGGTACATGTGAAATTTCATTCTTCAGATTTAATGACAATGTTTACCTAAATTTTTTTTTGTACTTTTAATCCACATTTTAAATCTCCAGGTGCTCCACTATCTCCGTTATAATCTGGGAATCCATCAAGTTGAGGCATATAGTATGTTCACAAAAAGTGATAAGAATTTATCGTAGAATTGTAAAGTGAAATAATATACAGGGTATTACCTTTAAAAAAACTAATGACAAAGCCATAGCTCTTGAATGAGACACCCTGTATACAAAATTTTTATTGCGAAAATTGCCCAAATAAAAATACTAATCGACCTGTCCGAGGATTTTAACATGAAATAGAAACCTAATTTTTTAATGAATTTGTTCCTTTCATCATGAAAGCACTGTATATATATATATTTATATATATATATATATATATATATATATATAATAAGTTCAATATGATAAATTGAAAATGATCAAAAATCACCAGTATTTATTGATAATTTTCACATACCCATGGTTAATTCAATAAATTTTGGGCCTCTGGGGCTGTGAGGAGTGAGATGAGAGTACTGTTAGTACAAATAAATAAAAATATAAATAAATCATCGGAAATGTTTTCATATTTTATCGACAGAATTTTTATTTCATGTTCTGGCCTAACATCATGTTTTGACTTGCACTGTTTTCATTTGGAGTTTTAAACCATATCGTACTAGTGTTATTATAAATCTATTATTATTCTATTCGTTGAAGTATTCAAGAAGTGATAAGGCTCAATTGACTAAAAAATATATTTAAGGAATACTTGTGCGTATTGATTTTGATTGCAAGACATGATTAGTTTACAATTTGAATAGGTTGCCAATTATTTCTAATTTTGAATTGATGTGGCCGTTGCTTGGTTAATGATATTATGATTATTTCTAACTCAAGAACAATTCTTAAATACATTTTCAAAATATTTTATTGTGCACTAAAATATAAATCTTGGGAATTTACGTTAGTAAAATCAAATCAAGAAAAAATTAAATTTTTTGAATAAATATAACACATGTAAACTTATTTCTGATTTTCTTCAAATAACTTAAATCGAACTCACTAATATGATTGGCACTCCATCAGCTACAATGTTAGCCCGAAGTTTGGTTATTAACTTCATCGAACATTGACTCATATCCACAATATGAATCTCTCCTAGATTGTAATCATATCTTGACAAGAATTCACGTAAAATTAATACGTTAGTGCATTCAGATTTCATATCATACTTATCCTCTTCCCAAACTTTACCTATAAAAATTCTGTACAAATCATCAGTTAGATGAGGCAAAGGTACGTAAAACCTGAAACCAAAATCAGACATTAAAACATAGTTAAATTCTTAAAAAATTGCGAAAAGCTACTTATTAATGAGTATAATGATTTCATCGACTATTATTAATGGCTTTACTTCTTTCTAGAAATTCATCACACAAACAAAACTAATTTTATATTTCCACCAACAATTTATTTAACAATATATACCAGATGTCGAAACTATACGTCATTTCCAGCTGATTATAATGGAAAACAAAAACGCATGAGCAATAGTGCTCCGTCACTTAGGTCGTATTTGTCTCTCATTTTTATTCTTTTTCACCTACCTATTCTTAATCTTCTTAATCAATTTGAAGGAGTTATAGAGGTGAACAGAACCAACGAAATAACATGAATTTCTACATTAAAACTGCAGTGGTTGAAAAAAATTGATGAAAACTACAGAGGACTCTTACTCAATTTCGACGAACTGTCAAGAAGCCACCAAAAAAAAATATCCATATTTAAATGGCTGCGAAAGCGAAAAGAATTTAAACCCCCAGAGAATACTTTCCTTACATCACCTCAATCCACGTACCAAATTTCAACCCTTCAACTCGATTTGGAAGAAATTTGTCCGATCAAAAATTCTGCAGAAAAGGTTTTTTTTTAGCTCGATACACCTTCCAAAGCATCCTGAAATTCTAAATTTTTGATATGGTGTTTAATTCATTGATTTCCGCATTTTTTGACAATAGTTTTTTGCCGATATACCTCTACGCCACTCCCTTCACTAAATTTTAAAATGCTAATATTTTGATTCAATATAACCAAATATCGATAATTTAGTGCTATATTTTTCATTCTAATCACTAACATGAAAATAGTAGGAATCAGTCGAAATTAATGACATAAACTGTTGGTGGAAATGAGATAAAAGCAGTTTCATTTTATTAACCCTTTGGCGTGCGCGCCTAAGAATTTCACATGAGCAGGCGCGCGGCGGTACTCCGTACCGCTATTCATTTTTCATTTTAGACATGAAATAAAATACAAATGCCGTTCTAAAAAAAATATAATTAAACATATTTCAAACATAAAACACAACAAGGAACTCTAAAAAACAAATAAAAATAAAAGATGCTATAAACATAAATTATGGCAAGGAACATTAACGACAATAAAAAATAAAACCAACTAAATATTTGACATAGCTAGTAGAAAATTAAACATCACTTTCGTCAGTCACTACATTATTACACACATACAATAAACTTTATGCTCACTATGTATTTTACAAAAAACTTTTTACACGAAATACAGGATCTAATAGTTTTATTATTTAGTTTTGTACCACACAAGTGACAGGCTCCAACTCTTCTTTCATGAGGAGGGGACTCTCTCAGGACTGCGATATTTTGAAAAAAATTGGTATACATCTTTAGGAAGTGACTTTTCTTTGGCTCTTTCTTTCAAACGATCTTCCATGAGACTAAAAGCCAAATTGTTGAGAAAATCTCTTCTTCTTGGTTGTTTCTCCGATGATTTGTTTGCCCAATATATAATTTGTGAGTTTATGCCTGCAATGTCCAATATTCTGAAAAATGCAGCCAATGGCCATCTTCTTGTGACTCTTTGCGTTGAGTAAGAAGCACATAACTGGTCTACAGTATCAACGCCCCCTTTGTTACTGTTATAGTCCAGTATTATTTCCGGTTTACCGCTTATGTCCAGCGATTTATTAGAATTTTTATAAGGTCCGACCTTTTGTTCCCCACAGTATACTTCCAAATTCCAGGTGTAGTATGTTTTACACACAAGGCGTAAAATTTTAAGCCATACTTGGCAGGTTTATTGGGCATGTACTGTACAAACTCACAACGTCCTCGGAATTTATGTAACATTTCGTCGATGGTCACATATTCACCAATGGCATTATTTTTTTTGGCAGTTTTCAGTGAATCTAGTAAATACGTCTCGAATCGCTGCAAGCTTATCTGTTGCCTCACGGTCTTTTCTTGTAAATATGTTATCAAACGAAGTAAAAGCAGAAATATTTTATAACTAAAAGTAGCTCTCAGTATCATCATACCAGTCCCATATTTAGACCATAATTCCGTAACATTAACTATTACCTTTTTTCACTCCTATAAGAAATAACACTCCAAACAAAGCCAAAATTTCACTTTGCTTGTTAGTTTACAGTCTCTATCTCTACTGTATTGTACATCTTCTTGCTTTTTTCGAATATATATGTTTGTATTGCTAACGATATCATCCATTATTTCGGGAGATATAAATTTTAAAAATGCTTCTAATTCTTTTTCAGTATTTCTTGCTTCTCTGACAGGACCAGGTAATATTTTCACTAGGTTTTTCGACTTAGTTTTGCTTACAGTAGCCAAAGAATTGCTAATCCATAGCGTTTCACTGTCCTTCCCTATATAAAATTGATAATCAGATGCTTCTTCGGCAAATTCTTCATCACCACTCTCTTCGGATTGTTCTGAAGACGTTTCACTTATTTCTTCAGTTATTATAACTTCTTCCTCGCCTTCATTATCATCTATCAGGTCTGATATGTCTTCCACATCTGACAAATGATTTGCCAACTCCTCTGGCTCGTCTGGATTGAGGTATCTTCGACTCCACCTTTGTTTCCTGAAATAACACCTCATGTAAATTAACAAGTGAGACCAATATAAAAATAAAATAATAACAGAAATGATAAATAGTTATACATAAAACAAAAAAATCATCATACAAAAATACTTACATTATAGGGCGCGCAACGGTACGCAGTGCCGAAAACTGAACTCCACGTGTTTGACGTTGAACTGAGACTGAATGAGTGCATATAAAATATTTCTGGTTTCAGCAGTCTCTAACGAATATAGTCAACATGGAATACTCAGAAACATAAGGTGTTTCAGGTAACAGGAGAAGCGTGACGTTCAAAACAGTAAAACTTCGGTACACAGTGCCATAGCGCGCCCGCCGGAGGGTTAAGTATAATTTCTCGTCTATGATGGATATTAGTTTTTCACGAAGTGGAATGAACTTTTTCTGTTTTCACACAATCATTATTCGACCGCTTACAGCTTTTATAAAATTGTCAAATATTTGTGAAGTTCAAAACTGATTGTGGTATATTTTGAACAATTCAACAAAAATTGTCTTCATAGATCTAAAACGTCTAATACCACTACCGAATATTATCCTGGCAACAAGAAATACAAGAGACTTATTATTAATATTTCAAAATCAACTTAATGCTAATGTTGATCGAATATTCTCTATATATAATATAAACTTTCCAACAGATTCATAATTTATATTAAAACAATGGTTAATAATAACAATTTACACATTTATTAAAAGAAATAACGTATGACGCACGTTTCGGTGGAACTTCACCTTCTAGTTTGCCATTAGCATCTGAAGAAGATGAAGTTCCACCGAAACGTGCGTCATGCGTTATTTCTTTTAATAAATGTGTAAATTGTTATTATTAACCATTGTTTTAATATGTTCATTAATTTACACCAAGTATCGGCCCAATCAATCCAAGATTCACAATTTGGTAAAACCCCAGAATTCCAAATTGTAAATAACCAATTAAACCTGAACTCCTCTTTACTCCTAAATCTTTAAGGGTTAGATATAAATAGTTTTACCTGATATGATAGTCGAAACCGGCTATACCTATATTTTAAATACATTGTGTGGAAATTGACGCAAAGTATTTTTATTTCTATCTATTTGAATAATTCAATGCCCAAATTGAAAATTTACTCATCAATGGCTATATTCGGGGCGGAATTGAGGAGTCATTTGGCTCAGTCAGATACGCTAATAATGATAACGCGCCCAGGGGTGATTATAATCAGAGGCATCACTAGTTTTATGATTTATTTATGTGTTTTATAAATATTTAATGAGTTTTTCAGTTTTTGTGAAACTATAATCTGAAAGATATTTCCAACTTAATACGATTCTGTTTTGAATGGATTTAATATACGATACATGTACCTTCCATGTACTACTCTCTTTCTCAAAGTTTGGAGATACCAAAGTTTTGACTGAATATACCCAGATTTTAATTGTTTTATTCTACTTCAAAAGCATTCCCAAA
Organism: Cynegetis impunctata; assembly: GCA_030704885.1. Lineage (NCBI taxonomy): Eukaryota > Metazoa > Arthropoda > Insecta > Coleoptera > Coccinellidae > Cynegetis > Cynegetis impunctata. The sequence goes on along the minus strand of JARQZK010005577.1, from coordinate 1,142 downwards.
TATCATACAATAGTTTTATTTTTAATTGTTGTGGAAAATAGAACCAAAAAATTAACTCGTTGAACTTCCAGCAGAATACTCTAGAAATTAGTATCAACAAACTGACACATAAGTATGTAATGAACTTATCCTATTGTCTATCTGTACCACTATAGCAAACAATGACATCATCAAAGTATCTATACCAATAAAGAAAGTATTTACTGCTGAAGTGAGACAGGCAATCATACTAGAAAAATAAAAGCAAAAGAATCAAAATCAACAAGATACGCATAATCAGTTAAAAGAAATATTTTCGAAGAAAGTGAGTCTGAAGAGGAAATATCTGAGCCAGTTATGTGATGACTATGAAGTAGATGATACGGAGGACAATGCCGAAGATAGATGCCTGATTTGCGATGTCACGAGCAAAAAACTCGAATATTGGTTTCAGTTTCAGTGTTCATTGTGTAGTAGATGGGTTCATGCGGTTTGCAGTGGGTCTGACTCACCCGAAGGATATGCCTGTGATTTTTGCGACGTCTAAATTACAATTTTTTTATATTTTGTTAATGTTCTAACAAATATTATATGTATTATGTACTTGTTTTGATTATGCCCCGTATATCATATGATATTTACAGATTTCTGATTGCGCCCAATTACCCTGACTGGTGCGCACAATTGCCCGCATAGGATAATTTGTTCTTAAGCTCAGAATATATTTTTTTGTGATATTTTATTCATTGGTATTATACCATATACAGTGAAGAATATCTATGCCAAAATTCCGAATTCTAGATGCTATATTTAAGAAAATATCATCCCTGCGCACAAATCACCGACTTCCTACGAGATAAGATCTTTAAAAAAAGTTCTTGTCCTTTTCAATCACTGATAAATACTATAATTAAAGTTTGCAATAATAATATATGATTCAATCATTTTGTCTTCGTAAACAACAAACAACAAAACGACCAGTCTACGTGTTAATTATGTTTGTGTTATGAAATAAAAAAAATTTTCCAAGGATTGTAAGTAATTAACTAAATTACAACAAGTATGAATTTTTCTTGATCAACTTTTTAGTGTCATTTTTATTTTTTCGTTGGATTGAAATATATAGATACGCATCACTAACTCAATCAGGATATTTGTGATTC
>JARQZK010005576.1:0-11347 GCA_030704885.1 Cynegetis impunctata | reverse complement strand
ATCGTACATCCACAGCATTTGCTGATTGCTATATGGATTGACTTAATGCGAAAAGTGCCCGTTTAGAGTTTAAACTGATTTTTCTCACCGTCCTGGAGAATCTTCAAAAACTTGAAGTTTCAGAGGATTTTCGGGCATCCCTACAGCCAGTCCAAGTTCAGTTGGAAGGTTGGAAATATGTAGGTTCTATTCTCATTAACGTAGGTTTTTTGAGCTTTGCACATCTCTTCAGCCCTCCAAATTTACTGAAAAGGTTTGTACGTAAAATAACAAATTTTAGAATAAGACTTGAAAAATCACCATGTTACGAAAAAGCTCTCCATGCGAATTTCTTTCTCTTTCTGTCTATATGGCGCACGCACACTAGTATGTATACTGGTACAGTATCGATACTCGTGCAGACGACCTTATCTACTAATTGATTATGTAGTAGACGATTGACACATTATATGGAGCTATCTCGGAATACAGCTAGAAATGGTCGGCACGATGTGAAAGATAATAGTGAAATATGACCGTGGTTTATGTCATTGACGATATGCGGGACTTCACAAAAAAATATGAAATCCTCCCAAAAACAAACAAAACGTCATTTTCTTTCCCGGTTTTCTGAACGAACGATATTTTTCAGAAGATCTTGATTTCTAAGATGCTCGGCGAGCACAACTATGAAAGATCAATATATTAATAGGAAAAATCTATATATTTGTTTTTATTATAACTCATGGGTCAGTTATATTGTCTAATTATCACAACTTTTAATGAAGATTCAAGAAATGTAAACTGCCTAATACAAATCTAGAAAAGCAAGTTAATAAAATTGTATAGCTCAAAACAAGTATTCCTGTTTCAATAAGTTTAGTGTTCTTATTATCCGAGCGTTTACTATTCTCTGTTTATATTACAGAGGAACAATAATGAAGTCATATGCTCAAAGTCAAAAACAGAATCGAAAAGCGTCTAAAACTTCGTCCCCCGAACACAAAATCAAGAACAACACCGAACAATTAATCAAGGGATCTACCCATTTGAAATTCTTCAAAATTCCACATGAAAACCTCACAGAAGATAACAAGAGCTCAACTTGGAAAGAAATTCAGTACAGCACAAAATATACTGTGCAATACTTAGTTTTGTTTCAGCATCTAAAAGACTGCTCATATTTACTTGCTCTTCCAAACATCTAAAACTCGAAACTCTACTTCGCATATCAGGAAACCTGTCACATCGTAATAATCTAAATGAACTTATATAAATAATTAAAGCAGAAATAAGCCCTCTTTTCACTCATTCAGCATTGAACTAACACCAAACAATTAACAAAGGGATCTGCCCATTTGAAATTCTTGAAAATTCTGATAGTTCCACATGAACACCACACAGAATATAACAAGAGCGCATAACTTGGGAAGAAATTCAGTACAGCACGAAATATACTGTGCAATACTTAGTTTTGTTTCAGCATCTATAAGACTGCTCATACTTACTTACTCTTCCAAACATCGAAAACTCGAAACTCTACTTCGGGAAACCTGTCAAATCGTGATAAGTTAGGTCTTCACAATTTTCATTCCGTCGCACCAAACGTAATAGAAAAATGTCAATATCTGTGTGTCATACCGTTCACGACATATGTTACCCCAATATTTCATGCAAACGTTCCACCACTTCAGTATTGTGTCAGTCGGATAATTCCGTTCTGCTTTGTTGCCGTTATTTGTAGGCGAACAAGAAAATTTGCCGCAACTGATTTATGAGGGACAACATATTCGTCGTTTGCTACATGTGGCACTTAAATTACTGACTTGGAAGTAGAAGTTGATAAGAAACAAAGATATTCTAATCTTTACGTGAGAAATCAAGGCCTGAAATAATTTTTCAATAACGCAATATTACAGGACAATATTTCTCATACAAAGTATACATACCTCTCTCTCTCTCTCTCTCCATATATATATATATATATATATATATATATATATATATATATATATATATATATATATATATATATATATATATATATATATATCAATTAATTTTTTTTTTAAACGTATGTGCAGCAGGGCTTCGTCAATAAGGCCATATTTGTCGCTAAGTGCTTCGCAAAGCAGGTCGATATGCGATTCGGACGAAAAATAGTCTTGAGATCTGATTCGAACAGAAAACAGTGTATATGAAGTGCCAGTTTTAAACGCAAAGCAGGTTGAGATGGAATTCGAACGGAAGATATTCGCTAGCTAGGTGATATGAGAATTAGGCCGGGCTAGCGTCACCCCGAAGTGAATGGCGCGAAACAAAAACACGGAATCTATCCACGAACTCAATTTACTTAACAATTTTCAACATTCCAACACAATTTGACAAGAAGTCCTTCATACACCCTCTAAAATTACCAAAAATGTTGTATTTTGGATATGGAATAGTTTCTCTCTGCCTCGAAAATATCTCCAGCTCATTTGGTCTGATATGAGCCGCTGTACATGCCAATATGTACCAAGAGAACAAATATTATATATATATATATATATATATATATATATATATATATATATATATATATATATGATATAATACTAAACAGCAGATAATCTCTAAAAATGTGAGATATCCATAAATTCTAAGTGAAGTGACCAATCAAAATTTCAGATATTCAATCTAGGATAGAGGGGAGGATTTCAAAAAATCACTTTCATCACAACGTACTCATGATATATTCAATTCTCGTTGCTGGTGCTGTTTTGTGTCACACGGAATTAAAGATGACATCAATTCTTTATGTACATACAACGAGTGTCTACTCAGTCTACAGTGAACCAAAGTTTTGATTGTATTTCCGACAGAAACTTGGGAATAAGTGCTGCCATCGTAGTGGTCTATTTTCAGTTCATTGTGTGGATGTAACGTGATAAGATTTCATTGTCGATCTAGGTAATAGGATTTCAACACAAAATTTAAAGTGTCTTTCACAACGAACCCACTTCAAATTGAATTTGTCCTGAAGGACTCATTTCGTTTTATTTCACTAAATTCGATTTAATATGAAATGAATTAATTGTAGTTCGTTAAACGTGGTGACAGTGAAGAACATTATAATCCTAATCAGAAACAAAGATTTATTCTAGGAAATCATTTCAAGATAATACTGAATTAGCCGTTAAATTTTGAAACAATAGCTGAAATGTATATTCCAAAGGCATTATATAATTGGAAATATCAATCAGTTTTGTTATAATTTGATACCATAAAATTTATTTCATATTGAATAAATATTAATTTATAGTTCCATTGGAGTTTTTACAATGAATAAAAAATCAAACTGAGTCCAAACAGGCCTAAAACGTAAAATATGTTTCAAATATCAACAAGTTTATTGACTTGTTTCAGTACACTGTAAGATACAAAATGTCCCTCCTTTTTTCTGATGGCAGTAAAATGTAACGAAACGTGACATACCAACAAGTGTTAAATTGGACTAATTAAAATGTTGAAGTATTTATGGCCCATTTCAATTAAAAAATAAACCAAAATTATGTTGAAAAAATATTTCAATTCAAAAATCGCGTGAGTGGCAGAGCTGCTTCACTGAAGTTTTAAAGTATTTACGCGCGGAGTGCATTGCTTCGAATTTAATTATGGTCGAAAATAAAGAATTATGTATTTAACTGAAGAAAAAGTACACGCGTACTGAAGAACCAAGCTTCAGTAGGAAACAGTAATAAAAAATAGAAAATAATTTATTACATTTTAAAAATATTGGATAGAGATTCGAACTGAAAAGTATCATCGAAGTCAAGCACAATTAAGGAAAAGAGTTGGAACCTACAAAGAAACGTATTTCAATATAGATACAATTGATGTGCCAAATCTCAACCCTCTAACTCATTCTGCAGAAGCTGTGGAGTTCAGGTAATTTTCAAAAACCAAGAGATATCTACTTTGAAATGACTACGGTTCAAAAAATTTACCCTATATTTTATAAAATACTTTTGCCTATGAAACAACCCCAGATACCAAATTTCGGCCCCTTTGGTTCGATGAAAATCGCTCGAGATTGCGATATTTACCGGCAAGAATATATAAATGAAAACGCAAATACCTACGTGAAAATGGAGGCGGTTAGAGAAATTTACCCAAGTTTGGATACCAAATTTCCGCTCATTTGGTTGGATGGCAGCCGATGGAGATGCTATTATGTAACGAGAAGAGAATATGTACACATATATATTTATATATATATATATATATATATATACATATATATATATATATATATATATATATATATATATATACATGTATATATATATATATATATATATATATTTATATATATATATATATATATATATATATATATATATATATATATATATAATGTTATATATATATATTATATAATATATATATATATATATATATATATATATATATATATTTATATATATATATATATATACATATATATATATTTATATAAATATAAATATATATATATATATATATATATATATATATTTATATATATATATATTTTTATATATATATTTAAATGTTTGTATAGAAAAATATTTTTATATATATATATATATATATATATATATATAATATATATAATATATATATATATATATATATATATATATATATATATATATATATATATATATATATATATATACCAGTGCCGGATTAGCCACGTAGCAAGAGTAGCAAATGCTACGGGCCCTTTGAATTGGGGGGCCCGGCGCTCCAACGCCTGTATCATAGTGAAAAAAATAAGTTTAGATAAGGGAGAAATATCTTGCATGCCTTAAACGCGAAGCGCTTAGGCCATGCTTCATTCCCACCTGAAAATCTAAAACTCGATTTTGTCACGTTAAATCGTAGGTATAGTTTGTATAATACCTACCACGAGAAACGTTGGTGTCAAAATCTACAATAATTTAAAGTTGTACCACATTTCTAAAAATTGAGCGCTGGCCGCACAAGTTATGTGTTTGTACTACTTGCACTGCACTACACGCAAGTTGGTAGTACTGCAAAACTAACAGGAGAATTCCCTGATATTATCATCAATCGAGCTAGTCGGAAAACCCGAACAAATAAAATAGCATTCTATTGACTATCAAACTATTAGAGTTTGATATACATTTATATTTGATAGTACAACGTAAAAAACTGTAAAATGCTCTTTAGGTGTGAGTCGTTCTTGATAAAAATTGTTTTGAGTTCTAGTCTTTGAATAAGCTTCGAGTAGGTACTGGTTTAGGAACCAGTTCTCGACATTTGAAAACTAAACGACAATATTAAAAACTAGTGCAGAATAAGGTTGCTGAGGTTGTATGTTTGATTCACGTTGTTAGTCTAGCATTGTATTTTAGTTGCATCAGTTTACATTTCACAACACCAACACTTGTGACTCCTGGCGAATGAAAATTATTGGCCAAAGTTTCTTGTCAGTTCTCATGGCTCAACCCCAATCAGCTAACTCACCGTAGGTCAAATTGGCCCAAATAGCGCTTTCACAAGTATCATGGATGTCATTTACTTACATGAATATAAATTTGAATTTGATTGTTCGTATATAACTTTGATTGTACCTAATGAATTTTGAAACTAATATACGTTTGTACTATTTTATTACCAAAGTTAGAAAAAACCCAACCAATTTGATTTGTAAAAGTAATAAAAAAATATATAGAGAGTTTATTTCAACAACTGGTATCATTACACGCACACAGATATAGGTGTTCCTACATAGCCGCTCCGAGTTTTCAGGAACACACATATTCGGTTTTATTCCCTAATCTGAGTTAAATACCATAAACTTGAGAACCTTAAGCAAACCAAGGGCCTCTTGGCCGAATTTGATACAGGCCCCGCGCTGGCTTAATCCGGCACTGATATATACATATATATATATATATATATATATATATATATATATATATATATATATATATATATATATATATATATATATATATATATATATATATATATATATATAATTATGAAATACTTCAAATATATTTCGAAAATCGTTGTCCAGAAGGTCTAAACCGGATTAAATTATACTCCCGCGACTGTACACTTTCGATACCCTGCAAAAGTCTATCATTCTCTGGGAGAATAAGACTGAAAATCAATACAAATGAGGCTCTCACATGCAGTATAAACTTCAGTGCATCGTTATACTCAATTTATCTTCATCCCAAATATCTTCAATGTCTCAAACATTAGCTTTCTGAACTCTCCTATTATTCTCATACTTTTAGTAACATCAGTCAGATTGTGTCTGCCTGTATACCTAACTATACCTAATAATTTATTAATATGAAATTGAAGTCCACATAGATCGGTTGTTTTAGGCTGAATCAAAAGTTTTCATTATTGACCGTAATTAACTCATATCTGCATTTAGTTACAAACTGAAAATATATATATTCATGTTTCAATTTTTCGTAAAACAATGGTTATGTATTTAATTTACTCTGAAACGTTTCAGCAAAACTTCTCAACCGCTGATAATCTATTCATTATATATGCACACCATTAAAAGGATCACTCATTGTAACAGACTCATAATGAAAATGGAATATTATATTATAGTGGCTTGACTTGTAAGCCAGAAGTGAATTATTTTCTAAAACTAGTGCATATAATATCAATTGATAATGAAAAAATATATTTAACAAAAAAAAACACGAGCAGAGTCATGGGACAGTAAGTTGCAAGGAAGTTTATTTCGTTATATAATATGTATTAAATAACCGGCATAATAAAATAAATAAACAAGGTAAACTTTTAAATTAATGGTATTTTTATTCACTTTTTTTATGATTGATAGTGTTAAACAATTTGCTTCGTTATTCATTCCTATCCCTGTTTATCATTATACGAATAGATAAAACATTATTTGAAATATTATACTAATATTATACTCATATCTTGATATCAATATAAAGTATCTAACTGAAATTTAAAAACACTGATAACTACTTGGTTTCATTATCGCAATACTCAACTCCTACTGAATGTTTCCTCAATAAATTTTTCATTGATAAAATAACAATACTCGGTTGGTTGCGGTGGGACGCGCTTCGGAAATTCGTCGCTACATTAGTAAGAGGCTGTAATTAGTCTCAAATTATTCAGGTTGCAGTCTTCTATATCTTACCTGATAATATTTTTCCGGAAAAAGCGGTTAAATTTTGGAATTGCTAGCATACTGCTTGAAACTGCTTTAAAAGCCCTTAATTTACGTCAATTAATGCCACAATTCGGTAAAAGGTAGGAACACAAATAACCAGTTCCCTCGAAGGGTTTTTTGATCATAATCAATTTTTGAAGCATCATCTTCGTTCTTTATGTGATATATTAAATTGTTTATGGTCAACAAGTTCACTTTACATGAATTCATAGGTCAAGTTTGTCTTTAATCGTTTAGATTATAGTTTTCTCAAACTTTATCAGCATAAAGTTCTTCAAAAAAAACTCATTGTTCTCCGAGGAAAGCAGTCAAATCGAGCGATTCACAAGCGCTTTTCTGGTTTAACCACGCTTTCCGCAAAAACAATAAGTTTTATTGAAAACTGTGGAATTACCAAAGTGACAACAATAGTTTAAATCATACAATAGATTTATTCAAATATTTTTAACTGAGGGTTAGTTAATTTATTTTTTCAAAAAGTGTTGCATTGCATCGCGTTCTTGAGGTCTATTGTGTCCCCCATCAGGGCTGTTGTCACAACTGCGCCATCTACATCTTGCCTTCTAGTTCCAGTATTCAAAATATGCTTTCCGTTGGCTTGCATTGGCGAGGCATTTTGTCAATAGATGAAAATGAGTTTCCTTCTATTCCTCACAGAATCTACACTCGTCAGTTTCTGATGAACTCATTCTCATCAGATGCTTTCTGAGGCGAGAGTATCCAGTAAGAAAGCCAAGGAGAATGTGTAATTTGTTCTTCCTGATATACAGAAACGCTATGGATCTTCAAGTTTTAATGATCTGAAGGAACATTTTAAAGTGATCCATCCGTAAAAGATTTCACCAGAGTGTTTCCCATTCGGTTTTCTCCTTCCCTCGAAACTCTTTCATTCAAGTGCATTTTTCTACACCACAGAAAGGTTCTGGGCCAGTAAATGGCGTTCCTGCTCCGTGCCTGGCAAGTGTCTTGGCCCCTTCGTTTCCTTTGTATCCGGATACCCAGACTGAAAAGAACTTGTTATTGTTACCTATTTTATTGAGTTTTCTTCGGAATTCCCATGTCAACTTTGAATCGATGACATGGGATGGGAGCACAGTACCTTGATAGTAGCTTGACTATCAAAATGGATTGCTTGCTATGTTGCATTTCTGACAGTTTCTTTCTGTGTTGGTATATACCTACACTTCTTGCGATTGCGAGTTTTTCTGTCAGAAAGACACTAGAACAGGATCCCTGCTAGGGCACTTTGTGTCTACCCCATATAATTAAGCGCCAGATTCTGTCGTAGACTTTGAACTATCTGTATACCATTTTATGGTATTGTCTTTGGAAGTTTAGGTGGTGGATTCCTTTTTTCGTTTTTCCTTTTCGTAATGAAGTTCTCAATGCTTAGTTTTTTGATCATTACATCACTAAGAAGGTTTCCTACTGAGATGTAATTAGTTATAGAGGACCAAGCTCTCCGATTTTCAATCCTCTCACTACCTGTAATTTCCTTGGATATTTAGGCCTCATGAGCTAACCTGTCAATCGCAAGATGTGGAGGTGAGAGATCTATAAGGATCTCAAGTACCCTTATTGGGCACCCATAGTTTCCCTGATTAATTGAGATTTACCTTGAGATGATTAATTGTAAAACCGTTCACGATTGTTTGCTTATGTGATACGTTTGATGAAATTTCTTTCTCTTCTATAGCAGAGAGATATAAAGGTATATACGACTCTCATTCAACCTGCATATATCTAGGGGACTTTTGAAAAACTATCTTTTTGACATATTCTAGACTAGGGGTTGATAATGAGTATTACAGGATTATGGTCGCATATCATTTCGTGGCCAAAATATCATTTTGATATTTCAACTTGTATCATGCAATTTTTCACCAGATAACTGAACAATTTCCTGAAGAATTGCCAGAGGTGTATCTTCTCATTTTAAAACCGAAACGAATTAAGTGGTTTCAGTATTAGAGTTGGTAGCATAATTGAATACTTTAGCAGGTATATGTGCACAAATATTATTACACCTTTCCTAGTAACATGCAACGATATGACAAACCATTTATTTGGTCTGTCGTTCAGTGTGAAATGTATAGTAGTTCACGCACGAGCAGTATAGGAATTCGTGACTTGTCGTCATTGTGATTTTTGTGAGCGTAAATAAATTATATTACGCCACCAAATTTCAAACTTCCTGGAAATTTTTACATTATATGTTACTTATCATAGTGATTCATATCATGTTTCTGAAGTAGTATATCTAGAATTAATTTTAAAACCTCTGAGTTTTTAGCTAGAGTTTAATATACTGAATGGAATTTTAAAAAAGAGAAAAATCAAAAATCGAAAAACTGCCTGTGTTTCATTGAATTTTTGCGACTGTAGCGTTGTTAGTAACTAATAACATATTCAGAAGTCAGGTCTGCTTATATTGAATAATGAGGAAAACCACAGAAATCCTTAAACAGATGATGTACGAAACAGTTTCTTAATTATTTTATTTGAATATTTGTCTTCAGATACATTACATTTAATTTCGACCATGTTCAAAATTATACCTATTCTAGAAATAATAAATAACGTGTATGTGATTTATGGTCGATGGTTAGATGTTCTGAAGATGTGGATAAAAAAATTGAATCTGCATTTGAAGTAAGTCTACTAGAGAAAGGGGTTCTTAGTTTAGTGGATACTAGTGAGAGGCTCCCCCGCCTATTAAATAGATCCGTGAAAACTATAGATCGATGAAAATATAGTTTCCCGAACCACGATGAGTGCAAAGCCTGTCCCTGCCTCTGTCGAACGGTACGCGATTGAACCGAACGCATCCTTTATCTATGGTACGCGACGCGTCAAGTGCTGAGCTCGTCCCTGCCTCTGTCGAACGGGCGCGCCATCTGCTGCTCACTGTCGATAGTGTCAATCTGTAGTTTGTGCGAAATCGGTAGAAAACTATTAAACTCGTTGGGCCTCGCGGTGGCGATGCTTCTCGATAGAATTCGACCCGTCCAACTGTCGGCTCGAGAGGCGGTCACGTGAATGCTAGTTGGATTCAAGCGAAAATGGTTCTTAAGCGTCGGAAATGCTGCCGTTTTCACGAATTCCGGAGAAACGTCAAATTTTAAACGTTCGATATCGAAAATCGGCGTCTCGGATCGAGGCGAGACGTAGCCTAAGCACTACGGAAAGGACGCGGGCGATCGACGGGGCCCTTCGGGCCCCGCGATTCGGGGCCGATCTCTTTATCTCGGCTTTGTAAGTTTGCCAAAATGCGGCCTTCGGCCGCCTGCATTTTGGGAGGTCCAAAATGGCGAAGCAATTATTTATTTAGTATTATATATTATATACTAGTGAGAGGCTCCCCCGCCTATTAAATAGATCCGAGAAAACTATAGATCGATGAAAATATAGGTTCCCGAACCACGATGAGTGCAAAGCCTGTCCCTGCCTCTGTCGAACGGTACGCGACGCGTCAAGTGCTGAGCCCGTCCCTGCCTCTGTCGAATGGGCGCGCCATCTGCTCACTGCAATCTGTAGTTCGTGCGGAATCGGTAGGATACTACTATACTTGTTGCACGGTTTGTAGAATATTATTCTACAAACCGTGTACTTGTTGGGCCTCGCCGTGCCGAAACTTCTCGATAGAATTCGACCCGTCCAACCAACTATCGGCTCGAAAGGCGGTCACGTGAATGGGAGTCGGATTGAAGCGAAAATGGTTCTTAAGCGTCGGAAATGCTTCCGTTTTAGCGAATTTCGGAGAAACGTCAAACTTTAAAAGTTCGATATAGAAAATCGGCGTCTCGGATCGAGGCGAGACCTAGCCTAAGCACTACGGAAAGGACGTGGGCGATCGACGGGGCCCTTCGGGCCTCGCGATTCGGGGCCGATCTTCTTATCTCGGCTTCGTAAGTTTGCCAAATTGCGCCTGCATTTTGGGAAGTCGAATTTGGCGAAGCAATTATTTATTTAGTATTATATATTATCAAAGAGTTTTGGGTGCTTCAGTTTGTTGGATTACATAATAGTTGTGCTTTGATTAATGCTTGTCGAATAGATTGAACATGCACTTGAATATTTGATATTAGTTCTATCAAATATCAGCTTCGTTTAAGTTTTTCGAAGCGTTTT
>JARQZK010005575.1:0-11361 GCA_030704885.1 Cynegetis impunctata | reverse complement strand
TTTAATTCATTTTATAGGTCAGCGAGTTAATTATAACAACTAATGAATCCTGCCTGCAGAGATTTTTCCTCAAAATGTGCATGGGAAAAGAAATACCCATTTTATTCGTTGGTCCTACTGGAACTGGAAAGACTGCCGTAGTTCTTGATCATTTAATCAATCTGTCTAAAGAGAAGTTTTTACCTAACGTGATCAATTTCAGTGCTAGAACGACTTCGACAATGGTGAGAATATTGGACATGATATATTGGTATCTGAACAAATGATACAATATTCCAATTCAGTCTTATTATTCATTGTGCGGATAGATTTTTTCGATTCGTTTTCTATTCTGCTATTCTAAGACTTGATAATATAAACAACAATGTTATTCATTTTTGAAGTATAAAATGAAGCAGCATTGGTGTAAATGTAGGAAAAAATTGCTGGTATGAAATTATCATTACTAAAACGAACGGTAGCACATATCCAATCAAAAGTCGAAATAAAATGGACAACTGCTTATCTGCACGCACTTCAGACTCCGAAATTCAAGGAAAGATCTTCACTATCTTCAGAGCAATTCAATGTCTAGTAAATTAACCAAAAATTCTCAAATAAAGTTCCCAAATTCACTGGGACGAAACGAAAAGGAGTACTTGTAGTCCGGGGAAGTGAGTATATAGAGAGGAAAAATTAAAAAGTAGGGGTTATTATTTTTTTTAAGTAAGTACACTGACCCCTCATCGCTTTCCTAAATTTCTGACCAAATCCCGTGAGAGCTCGAAACACAGCTTGCAAGCACATTTTAAAGCACTAAAATTCGATGATTTTTTGCTTATAACTTTTTCTGATGTACTCGCACAAAAAAATCGTAAAAATCAAATTCACAGTGAATTTTATGCCCTACACGATGACGTAAGTCGACTTCTGAAATGAAAATTTTTTCGACTCAAAATTTTCCAAAAAATGAAAATTGTATCAAAAGGTCGTGTTTTAACCGGCAACCATACTGAAAATAACCATATCGAGATCAAAACATATGGAAACATAGATGGTGTGCTATAAAAAATTTACGTATTCTCAGATTTGAAAAATTCAAAATGGCGGCCGCAAAAATCGAATATATATATATATTTTTTTCAATCACGCTTTCTCTTGAAAACATTAACGATATCGAAACGCGGTTAGTTTCAATCGATAGGGGAAAACTTGTAGTTTTAGGCATAGAATAAAAAAAAATTTTATAAATTTTTTTACATAACTTTTTTTAAAAATTTATTGAAAAAAAAATTTGTTTGTTGAGTTTTTCCTCATTTTTGCATTGAAAAATAAAGTCAATCGTTATACTCATACTCGAAATGTATTTGCCGTTAAAAAACGCGTATTTCAAAAAAAAATTGTTTAAATACAATAATCAGAAGCCGAGATATAGAAGCTCAAAGTTCGCTTCGTACTGTGACCATACTATTAAAAATTAAAAATGCGCGTGTATTAGTGAAGACCCGTTAAGGTCCTCGGCGACAATGGTCTACCCGCCACTACGCCGAGCAGCTGCCGCGTTCATATTCGGGCGAACGCGGCAAGACTAATGATTTATTTTTGATGCAGCCAGTGACCCAACGTTCTTTTAAATCTGTATTTAATCACCACACAGGCGAAACAATCTAATGCAATAATAAGAATTTGAAAATTTTCAATAGTATGGTCACAGTACGGAGCGAACTTTGAGCTTCTATATCTCGGCTTCTGATTATTGTATTTAAACAATTTTTTTTTGAAATACGCGTTTTTTAACGGCAAATACATTTCGAGTATGAGTATAATGATTGACTTCATTTTTCAATGCAAAAATGAGGAAAAACTCAAGAAACAAAATTTTTTTTAAATAAATTTTCAAAAAAACTTATGTAAAAAAATTTATAAAATTTTTGTTTATTCTACGCCTAAAACTGCAACTTTTCCCCTATCGATTGAAACTAACCGCGTTTCGATATCGTTAATGTTTTCAAGAGGAAGCGTGATTGAAAAAAATATATATATATTCGATTTTTGCGGCCGCCATTTTCAATTTTTCAAATCTGAAAATACGTAAATTTTTTATAGCACACCATCTATGTTTCCTCATGTTTTGATCTCGATATGGTTATTTTCAGTATGGTTGCCGGTTAAAACACGACCTTTCGAAACAATTTTAATTTTTTGGAAAATTTTGAGTCGAAAAAATTTTCATTTAAAAAGTCGACTTACGTCATCGTATAGGGCATAAAATTTACTGTGAATTTGATCTCTACGATTTTTTTGTGCGAGTACATCAGAAAAAGTTATAATCAAAAAATCATCGAATTTTAGTGCTTCAAAATGTGCTTGCTAGCTGTGTTTCGAGCTCTCACGGGATTTGGTCACAAATTTAGGAAAGCGATGAAGGGTCAGTGTACTTACTTAAAAAAAATAATAACTCCTACTTTTTTTATTTTTCTCATTGATAGATTTTTTGATCTTACTTCCCCGGACTATTGCTTGATTGGTGTAGCCGCGATGAATACGCCAGTATCTTCTTTCTCTGCGCACATCCACATTATTGTTCGAGCAGTTGTCCTCAGGTTTGAACAGGTGCTCCGAAAACGCGTAACATTACAAAAAAATAGAATAAGAATATCAAAGGCAATTTTGATTTGGCCAGATTTCATTCGGTTAATCGAATGAGATTTCAAGTTTCCCAAAGAATTGGTTTTATTATGGGTTTGTTATTGTGTTGTTGAGTTTCAAGTACTATTTTCCTCGGAAATAATAGCCTATTGAGAGTCAACAGTGAGTTGCGAGAGTGAGGTTCCTATCTGTTCTAGACCTAGACCACGATTATCGAATTTTTTTCTTTCTGGTATATACCGGGTGTCCACGGAAGGTGGCTCGCCCCTATAACTTTTTTGTTTTCAGAGATAATGAAATAAAATTTATAGGATCTGTTTGATGCATAAAACTGCATTTTTCGACAAGTAACTCAACTTCATTTCATGAGGCCTCACTTCATGAGGCCTCGGTAGACCAGGCGGTATGGTTTACCGCTTGTAAACCGAGGATTGTGGGTTCGAGTCCCACCTTGCTCTTGGGTGTTGTATATGTCCGGTATTTAGTGGTTATAGTTTTAAGAGGAATTGTTGGGTAATGTGCATCGTTCACAAGCCCATTGGCCGTTCGGAACCGGCGTTAAACAGTAGGTCCCTCGAGTTGAAAAAAATGAAAACTCAACTTCATGCAACTTCCGGTTTCACCGGAAGTGACATAAACTTTCGATTTTTGAATGGGACACCGGGTATATTTTCAGTTTTTATGTCTCCATATGACATTTAGAATACAACCATGTATCAGTTGTTACTTTTTGTAACCTTTTTTTTGAATTTTTTTTTCGAAATAAATTTTCATTCTAGAGGGCTATGGATGCGTTCAAATAACTAATTTCGGTCCTAAAATGTATGTTAAAATACAACTTCACTGTTTTCAATCAAAATGTTCCAGCTATGTGAAGTTTAATTTTGAAACTTTTATTACTATTTTTTTCAAAGGGCAACATGGTGGCTCGTCGGGTTAAAAAAAAAGATAATTTTATTACGATTAATTTGATACCGCACTCTAGGTATTAGGTTGAAAGAAAACTCGATAAAAACCTGAAATCTCTAAGGTAATGGACCTTAGAACTTTCTTTAAATGAAGAATCTTATTGAGATTAAAATAACATTTGAAATCATCGAGTAGCCTGTGACTAACACAACTGAAACAAAGCCACGCCCACAAATCTACGTCCCTGGACGGCAAACAGGGCCATTTTAGGATCGAAATTATTTATTTGAACGCATATATATATATATATATATATATATATATATATATATATATATATATATATATATATATATATATATATATATATAAATATATATTGTATGAAGTTGAGTTACTTGTTAAAAAACGCAGTTTTATGCATTAAACAGATCCTGTAAATTTCATTTCATTATCTCCGAAAAGAAAAAAGTTATAGTGGCCAGCCACCTTCCGTGGACACCCGGTATATATATATATATATATATATATATATATATATATATATATATATGTATATATATATATATATATATATATATATATATATATATATATATATATATATATATATATATTTATATGTATATAATAATAAGAATAATAGTGTTTATTCGTGCATTTATAATATTATATTATAATGTATTAATGAGTATTTAATTTCACAAGGAATGAACGAACAAAAAATTGCAAAAAAAAAACAGACTCAAATCAGCATAAACTATCACAAGTTGAGTTCCTAGTTAAACTAAATTAACAATCACTTAGGACAGCACATGCATTATATCAACCACCAAGTATAAATAAGTACAATAAAAGGGAGAAAATTAAAAAAAATATATTTAAATAACGAAAAAAAAAGATTCTGTGCAACATTTCATTGATCCTTAACAAGCAACCATTTCTTAAAGAGTCTTTTGGATCTAAACAACTTACAGCTCTTAATATTCAATGGAATTTCATTGTACCGGGTGTACCGCCACCTAAAACTTTCAAAGTGAAATACACCTAGTAAATGTACCACAAAATTATCTCCCTCCTTAAGCTAAGCTTCATTCGAGTGATTTTTGTTCAACACTTTTTGGCGTATCTCTTGAAATGAAGTAGTGGAGGTGATTCAATGTTTTTTTAATAAACAGCTGTAACTCCTGAACGACTGAACGAACCGATTTCATTGCTACATCAAAACCATTTTGTTTGTGATCTGTTAAATTTTTAATTGTACCGCTAAAGTGCTTTTTTCGATAAAATAAAGAAGAATGCCAATTTATTTGAAAAATCAAATGTAATAACCTGATTTTTCCACAAAAATGTAGCGTAATGAGACCAAAATAGACTAGTGTGAACCGTATCTCGATATCTTATTTCTTGCGTTAGATATCGAAGAATGAGAATTCAGTTATCATATAATTCTGAAAAGACGCCAAAAAAACGGTATTCATTTTTATTTATTCGTCTTCCAAGAATCAATGATAAAATTTTATTATTTTTAAATAATATTATTCCTAGTTGAAAAGAAAATTCAAAAATACGTGTAGGAGCATACTAATCAATGTAATAATATGCAAGTGCAAGGTAGTCAGAATATGGAAAGTAGGCCAGGTACGAAAAACAAATGCCTAAAATAAGCCTGTCAAAAACTATTAAAATTATACTTATAGTGGCAGTGTCATGAGCTTTTGTGACACACAAGGACTGAAAACATTGAAATTAGTTTACAAATGATGAAGCTGTTGATATTATTGTTTATATTATTTTATATTTTGAAAAATCTGCAAAATGCGGAAAGAGTATACCGAGTTTGAAAACCAAACCGGCGTTCACGCCATGCCAGAATTTGTTGGCCATATTTGGAGAATATACAGAATTTTCATCTGGAATTCTTAAGCTGGCAATATTAAGCGAATTTCGCACTAATCGCGAAAAAATTCTCGTATGGCTTGAACGTCGATTTGGATAGAGATCTGTGTATACTCTAACACGTTTATTTTCGTTCAGTTTGTAAATATTCGATACGATATCATTATTACATTAATAATTATATTATAATGTCGAATCCGAAGAAACTACCTGGTGCATAATACCAGATCTTCTTATACCTTGTGCGACTTTCATTCAACGAAGTTACTATTTTATGGTGCAGTCATTGAAGCTTTTTAGCTCAGAAATTTTTTACTATGAACCGATTTACATGAAATTTTGGAATAAGGATTATTCTACCCTTAACTTCAAAAGTATATTGACCCGAACTCCGTTTTCACCCTGGGGGTGATTCCCGCCCCTTTTCGATGGTGGAAATTTTTTTCGAAATAACCTTGGATGTCGATAGAAGATTTAATTTCAAGCAAAAAATGTTCGAAAAAGTTCTTTCAGAAACCCAATACTTTTCAAGTTATTGGCAATTGAAAATTCGGAATTTTCCCACGATTTTCAACTGTTTTTTGCAAATATCTCCAAAAATATGCATTTTAGCGATAATATTATAATGAACAATTGTAGCAGGTAAAAAAATGAACAATATTAAGTGCAATATTAAGCGAGATATTGAAGATCAAAGCCATTTTTCATTTTGTCTGAAATTTAATCGATGTATTCAATGGCATCTAGCGGATAGCGAATAAATTTTATGCATGCTAATGAATAGTGAAGAATTATTTTATAGTGCTTGAAATAAGCTTCAAAATGAGCACTGTTAAAAGTCTTTTGCACGTAAAATGAGTGAGCTTTAATGAAAAAAATAGGAACATCTAATGGTTTTTTTTTAAATCAATGGGTTTCATAAGTGCCATTTCCACCAAAATGAAAATTAATCGTATTCAGTCTAGAATTAACTTTAATATAAAGAGTTCGATAGATTCTAGCAGTTTGACTGCTTTAGAACACAAATAAATTTTTCGAATAAATCACGATTTTAAGAAAAAAAAAAATTTCGAATTTAAAAAAAAACTACCTTCTTTTCATAATATCTCAAAAATAATGAAAGATACGTAAAAAGGTATAATAATTGAAATGTAGGTTTTTTTTGACGAAAATTTTGTTATTTTTTTTCCTGTCACACGAAAATTGACTGAGATATGATTGTTTAAAGAGCGCGCGGTAGCGCAATCACAGTCTCTCTCGAACCCTTTGACCCTTCACCGTTTCAAAATAAAAGGATTTTGACTACATGTCGTAATGAAAAAAGTTGTAGCTCTTTTAATTACCTTCAAAATGGTTTGTTATAAGTTGTGATAGCTTCCAAATTGAGGGAGTTATGGCCAAAAAACTAATCTTTTTTTTTTCTACTTAGTAAACTAAACATTATAGTAAATTGAAAATTCCGAATTTTCAATTGCCAATAACTTGAAAAGTATTGGGTTTCTAAAGAAACTTTATGAAACATTTTTTGCTTAAAATTAAGTCTTCTTTCGATATCCGAGGTTATTAAAAAAATTTCTTCCACCGAAAGGGGTGGCAACCACCCCCAGGGTGAAGACGGAGTTCGGGTCAGTATCACTTTTGAAGTTAAGGATAAGATAAGCGTAATTTCAAAATTTCATGTAAATCGGTTTAAAGTAAAATATTTCGGAGGTAAAAACCTATTTTATCTACTCCTATTGAATAATATATGCATTATTCAACTGCGTTTTAGCAATTAATAGTATCTATTACCATACAGCGTGAGTGATAATAACTCACTGCTATAACTCACTATATAGTCTACTAAGATCCCAAGTAAGATCGACCGCCACTCATCTGCTAATGTCACTTGAATAATTCTGACGTTTTCAAATTAAGTTAATACTACCTACCTAATTATTGTGAATTTGTACTTGTATCTTAGTATTTATTATTATAGTCGTAGATAAAGTATAGTATTCAGCTTGCGGTAATGGTCATAACTCACTTGAAGAATTACAGCACTCGCTTGCAGCTCGTGCTGCAAACGTCATCTGCGTGAGTTATGACCTACATTACCGCTCGTTGAATAATATACTATTACGCTTCAATGACTGCACTATTATTGAAAATATGAGCACGGATAGACGTCTGATAAAAAAAATCATGAAATTTGTATATTTCAAGTCATTTAATGAGATCAACATAATTCTGTATATGATGTTGAATTTGATCTATTATTTTTGAAACTTGATGTTGAGAATGATTCTAATGAAAAATTATAAATCATGATATTAATCATCAATTATTTTCATGAATTTAGAATATCATGACAGAATATATGATACCATCTGAACTGATTGATAAGTTGGATATTCTCCATAAAATTATCTAGTTGTACTCCGGCTAGTATATATCATTAAGAAATAATCAAATGATTAGTACTGATAATACAGTCGAATATATGTGACAGACTCAAGAAATGATAATGGCGAAACTCGACAAAAGAAGAAGGGGTGTTTTTGGACCTTCAATGGGCAAAAAATGTGTTTTGTTCGTTGATGATGTTGGTATGCCACAGAAAGAGCAGTGGGGCGCTCAGCCACCAATAGAGTTGCTGAGACAATGGATTAACCATGGCCATTGGTTTGGAAAAGACACAACAATGCTTCATATTGTAGATGTGGTAAATAATGCTTAAGCTCCTAGTGTTTATATGAGAATTCAATGATATTTTCAAAATTGAAATTTATTTTTCGTAATCCTGTACTGTTATTTTGATTTAACGGTATTCAGATGACAATTGATAAGTCAGTGTTAACGGCCGGCGGCCGTTAAGAAATCACTTGTTCAAATATTTATTTCAAAACATCATTCTGCTTACAATAACAACATTGAAATCTTGGTCCACAGCGAGTTGGGAGAATAAAACTCTGATTTTCATTTTGCATAGGCTAATAATACATCTTCATTAACCACCTTTACATTCTTGCTTTTACGCCACATTTCAAAATTTTCATATTCTTTTTGATATCTTTCTTGAGTTATTTTCGGCAATTAATCAACACTCGCTGCACTGCAAATGATTCTCCCAATATTTCTAAAGGAATTTGATTTTGTTCCTCAATTTCATCAATTTTATCCATGGTCGTCGTTAAAGCGAACTTGAGAACACAAAAAACTGACGTTGTTTATAAAACTGTCAAACTGTTCCATTACAACAGAGTGCACGACGTTGGGATTTTTCTTTAGAATTGCGATTTCTTCGGAATCAAAATGTAATCTTTCAACGGGATTACGAAAAATTTTTAACGACACACGGCCGATACGCAAATAACGGATTCGGTTAGTTATAATCCTCGGCTGCGCCTCGGATTACAATATCCAACCTCATCCGTTATTTGCTACATATCGGCCTTGTTACGTTAATAACTATTTCGATATACTCTGGTGTTTTTTGTTTTTCTTCCAGATTAATTACTGTGAATTTGGTTGGTTGAAATAAAAAAAAATTTATTAGAAAATGACCCTAGATGTGAAAAAAGTGTCTACAGTATTTCTCAAAAATATCAAGGAAGACATGAAATACGTTTTCTTTCTCACAACTTCAATTTTTGTACTTCGAAAGTAAAACGTTCAGTTAATGTGTCAAAACTAATATTTCGCAACTGAACTGTCGTTTTTTTTCAACAAATCAAGGAAAATGTAATTCTGTAATTGATCTGTACCAATATTCTTCATACTGTACTAGATTATTCTCAAGTTATGATGACTTTCTTCACTAGTCGACATTTTGTTAAATGAACGTCTTCCAGATTTTTATTGTGTTTTTTGATCAGTTGTTGAAATTATGAATAAACAGAGTCATTTGCTCCAAGATTCAATGAACTAGTTCTGGATTTATGGAGATAGTAACAAAATAGTTAAAACAGCTTCTATCTATGGAAGTTTGAGAGGTCGAAATGAATCTTGGCAAGGTTTGGACGAGCAAAATCATCAATACTGTCAGGGAATGAACCCAAACCACGTGGCCTTTTTTTAACAATTTTTATATTTTTTATTATTTTTACACCGTTTTTTTCTAGGATTTTACACTTGCCTTTCGACAATAAACTTTTTTCTTCAATCGCTACCATTTTTATGTAAATATTCTGATGGAGGATTTCAATGCGCCCACAGTACATGCAGATTGAGTTCAATTTACAGATTTCTAGTCTTTTCGCAGTTTTTCTAGTTTTTACACAGCTTCTCCTGGTCAAGTTTGAGGATTTAAGGAATTTTTCTCAAAGCCGCCATTTTCATGTAGAATTTGTATTCAGTTTTGCATGTATTCATACTTTGTGTGAATCATCAGTCCCTCCAAAGAAAAAAGAATTCGAGTAAAATACGACCTTATTGACGAAGGTCTGCTACGCAAGCATTTGTCTTTGTTTTTGAGAAATGGCAGGATGGTTGATTCTGTCCTTTCACTTTCGAATATATTTTCTTTCGACTCAAGTACTGCAGCGTTATAGGAAGATAGGTACTTCGTTAGACTCGTTTTACGAAAAGAAAGTAGTATTTCTGTGAAAATTGATCAAATTTCGATATTCTCTTCATTCGAACACTCTAAGGTTATACTATTGTTGACTAAGAGACTTTTTTAACGCTTTTCATTCGCTAAAAGAATACGTAAAAATTACTATATTGTCAAAATTACGAACAATATCAGAACTAGGAATGGTCCATATGCCCATCATGTTGACTTAAAATAACTATTTCTTCTAATCCCTGAATGGCTAACGAAATTAGTATAGAGTCTGTCCAGCGACCGTTGGCGTGTACGTCACCAATTGTATAATGACGTCGATCGTGAACACTGTTGCCAGACGTGATAAATAAGTCTTAAAATCTAAATAGCTGCACCCAATTTTCAACAAAAAGAGATATCTTGAATGTTTGACATGGCGGGGATTTTTAGCGGTAATTAAAAATTGACCATTATTCCCTACAGAAGTGTCTGTCTATAAGGAATCCATATTCATCGATCGATAAATCAAAACTTAATTACAAAAATCTTCTAAGTTACTCGGCGACTGTCAAACGTGAAATGCCGATTACCGGCGCGTCTGGTCGAGGGAGGGTCCGACAACATTGCAAATTTTTCAATTAAATGACAACTTAACAAACATTCAACTTATTTTCATTAACTCGGAATGTTTAGTTTTTTTTTCTTGAGAGATACATACGATTTTGATATTTTAAGAAACAGAATATTCATGTCGAAATGGAGAAAGGATGATCCGGTCACCTATCACCACGGCCGATATAACAACTTTTTCAGAAAATTACTTACGACAGATATGAATTTTGACCATTTCGAATTTTATTTATTTGGGTAAGCAGCTTTGCGTCGTTATTTGCGCATGACTGTGACGTACACGCCAACTTAGACTGGACAGACATAGGTATCAGCCCAGTCAATGAAGGTTTTGATAGGAACAAAATTAGCGTAAAGTGGAATTTCTCACCATCGATAAACTACTACCAGAGGTTCACTTTCACAAAAGCCCCAAAAATCCCCATGGAGCTTCACTCCCTACACAACCTCAGAGAATGAAAATGTCATTAATTGCGGAAACACCTGAATCTTCGGTACTAATAATTGGATCAAGTTCAATTATTGTGTTTGTTATGAAATAGGCTACAATAATGGTTCGCTTTATTTCCACGGTAAGTCTAATATTTGTTTTATAAATAAATGTAAATGCACGGAAAAACAATTTTTTAACCCTAACACACTGTATTTTTGCGTATAGACTTTTTGGATATCATATTGCAGGAAAAAACCTTGAATAACAGTTTGAGATTATTCAATTGCGAATTCAATTTTATGTGAAGGTTGCTCATTTTTGTGCAATATGTGAT
>JARQZK010005574.1:0-11456 GCA_030704885.1 Cynegetis impunctata | reverse complement strand
ATTCCGAGGAGCTTCATTAACTAATAACTGTAGAAAGATTTGAAATTTTTTCCCAGTTGTTATATTTTTAAACATTAAGTACCTACCTACATTTAGGTACAATAATATTTGAGAGTTAAATATTTTCGATCTAATCATTCATTGAAATAGGACGATAAAAAATATTTTGCTTTTGATAAGTTACCATTATCTTTTTATTTCTTTGAAACCTTGTGATATTAATTATGCACCTTGAACGGATAAAGTTTTAAAACCAAATTGTAATTTGAATGCCACGAAATATATTTGAACAGTTGGATATGAGATATTCCTCTCTGAGAAAATTACATTCATCGGGTTGTTCGAGATTGTGCTTATTATTATTTAACAAAAATTTTTAATATATAAGTGTTCTTCGTAATTCATTGTCGAATTAAAACGCTTGGTAAGTCATCAGTAATATCATCGTGAGAACTGAGTGGGCCTAGACAGCTTTGATTATGAATATCGTCCGATATAATTATGTTTAATTTAACAAACAGCAGGAACATTATCAACCATGAATAATTATAATGAAGGATATTCTATTTTATTGACATCATCGCTTAAATTTATTGAGAAAGGAATGCTTCTTAGTTAATTATGTTGTGGGAATTTTGGGCATTAGTCAAGTACGGCTGATGTCTTTTTCTACATTCCGAAATGAAGCATTTTCACAAAATGTATCATTGAAATTGTTTTGATTTGAAGTTCAATAGATTTGCATGGGTTCTTGTTTTCTAAATTCTGGAATTAAATTATCTTTCCTTTTACAATTCTGGTTGAATTTATAAATGTTATCATTTTGAATAGAAGAAAATGGATTATTACTTACATATAGTAGTGAATCGCAAATGCTCCGAAAATGCGGATTAATACACTAAGCATTATTTTATTAATTACCGAAGTTCATAGTTTGGGTATTTAGGATGATTATATTCTTGAATGAGTATAACTTCAGTAATTTATTTGTGTACCAGCTCACAATGCGAATGTGGAGTGAGTTTTTTCGCTAGTGTCGCAGCAATGGACGAAGGAGAGAAACTTGCTAAATACACAGACCCTTTCTTCTCTGATCAAAATAAAATCTAATTTTAAAGACTTGAGTTGCTCCGACTTTTACAAATTCATGATGGAAGAGAAAGACATGTTGGCAAAAATTGGCAAGTCTGAAAAATTCCAAGTTAAGTTCAATTAGAAAAAAGAACTGGATCTCGTTAAAATTAAAACTTATTAAGTACTTTTTTTTAATTTATAGTTAATGAATAATTCAGGTATTTGGGTACCTAACCTCTGTAGCCGAACTAGATGACCTATCCTATAATTTGTTAGTACAATGTTGAATGTAGTAGGGGAACTCGGGGCGGAACGGGATAGCGGGGTAGAACGGGATAGGGCACTTTTCTAGGTTGAAGAGTGCTGCAGGCTAACGGACAGACATTGAACTATGTCTACAGACGGTAGAGAAAACGCGGCAGCCATTTTGATCAGTTCCGACCGACTCTTTTGAGTGATGCGTATGCTTGTTGTTTTCTGCCGAGTGTTTTGTAACTTTTCGTCAACTTAAATGCAAGGTATAAGCTTCTACTCATTATCACGACGCTATTGTGTGTTATCTGCCGTTAAAGTGCATGTCAATAGCTATAAGAAACGTGCGTAGTAAGTGTAATTACGTTAGGTTTTCAGTTCAGTAATAGCTCATAACCTAAAACGTGCTATCGGGGCGGAACGGGACGGGACAGCACGGGATACCCCGTATACCCAGAAGAAGACGATGAAAAGTGTTTATACAGTGGGGAATGTTACTCTGTTTCTATTGAGGGATGGGTTGCGTGCCAGAAATGTTACAAGTGGGCTCACAACTCGTGCGCTGGTATAGACAGGGAAGACGATGAAGCTGTCCTTGTTTGTGAATTTTGCCAGGATGACGATTAGTATAGTTTTTTACAAAATAAAAAGCCTCTCTGTGCCTATTTAAAAACAAATCTAAAAATATCATTTTTATAATTTCGACATAAAAAGTTGGGTAACAATCCACTATCCCATTCTGCCACGTATGTGGGGCAGAACGGGAAATATGTAGGCTTTTTTTGAAAATAGTAAAAAAAATATTTTAACTTAGATTTAACTGTTTCCCATTTTACATGTGTTTTGTAACAATATAAATAAATGTTTTACATCTTTATTAGGTGTTTTGGTTAATTAACCTAATTTAAAAAAATGTATAAACATTACTTATCCCGTTCCGCCCCGAGTTCCCCTATATTTGATTTTTGATCCACCAAAAATTATCGTTATAAGTTGTTTTTCATCTGATGATACCAAAAAAAAAATTAAAACTGTTAACTGAATCATCTGGTTTCAAAACCCGATAAATCCACTTAGGTCAAATGTTGGGAAATTGGGAAAAACTGTTTCAACTCATTACTTTTGACCAACTGTATGAATATTTTGCAGGCTCTTAAAGACCAAATAGTTTTATTAGAAAATAAATATATTTTTTTCATAAACCCATAAGTATAGGTCAAAATTTCAATAAATTAAATGGATTTGTCGGGTTTTTGAATATCGAACATTTGGATTTGTCGGTTTTTTGCAATTTACTCACTTGGATTTAACGGGTTTTGATTTTGAAACATTTAAAAACAAAGAATTTTTTGAACATTTATGTTATCAAAAGAGCCTTATACAATAAAATATTTTTGGATAACTAGACTATCAAGTCCGGGACCTTGGCAACTGGTTCACAAAAATTAGTACACTGCCTTCAGGTTCCTCTGATATTCGATCATCTGGGACATTATAGTATTTTTTAATAACGTTCATTGTAGAATTGAGATTTTCTATTTCTGCTCAATTTTCAACCAATGTTTTTCCAATAAGGTCTTTACGGTCTTTCAGTTTTTCCTTATTAGGACGTACGCCGCTCAGAACTACAGATTGTAAGATATTTCCAAGCCGATTTTCCTTTTTAAAAACCAGACTTGTATTCCCCAAGATCAGATTATAAGATTGTTCTCCTCGAATTGTTTACTGTCCTATTTTTACCAACCGTTTTAGTAAAAACCTTTACTCTATTGAAGCGGAAGTGCCACTGTGCAGTAGGTTTTAATGGTAGTTTGAGAGTCCTTTTTTACAGTCGTAAACCATTCACATCACGGCCCAGAACAAAAATCGTCCCATGATCATCAAATATTTCGATAAACTCTTCTGGAGAAATGATGGTGTCTTTTCTTTTTATAACTTTCTCGATTCGTGCAAAGACTCTGTCTGGGGCAATAAAGGAGTGACCAGCCACGGAAATATAAGCTCCAAGTTTTAACATAGAGGGTGCATGTACACTGTCTGGTGTTACTGTTTTAGGAAACTCTCCACTATACTCTGCCATTATTTGAGGATTAAATAGATAATGTAAAATAATAGCTTTTTGATTTTAATTATAACTCAAACTGGACTGCACTAGTACTTTGTATACTCGAGTGATAGAATAAAATCATATGGTACAGCCTAACCGAATTTCATACGTATTGCAGTCGCGTGACTTTAGAAGATTGCTGTGATTGGCTAGTTTGGATTTGCTGGCATTTGATTTTAACGCCGCTCGGATTTGTGGGGACTTTGAACCAACTCCATATTTTAGATACAAATATAGCTAGGCTTTGCGGGGGATTTGCACTGTGAATATTGTATTAGATGGTAGGGAACAAGAAGACGAATCCGATGACGTATTAACAAATTTTTCTCGAAACATGGATTTGTCGGGTTTTTGAAACCAGATGATTCAACTGTGCTATTATCAGTATTTTATTTGTTTTTGTTATTTTGTTTATATCGCAAACAAGCGGTTTAAGTTTAAATAATGAAAAATTGAATATAAACGATGTTTTATTTAATACGAAAAAATTCCGGGGTTTTTTAAATTTTTGTCCGGCGTCGGCAATTTAGGTGATGGCAATTTAGGTGTTAAAGCACATAACTAAAGCATGAACATGAACAATGAACAGTCCTTTACGTGTGTGAAGTGTATTACATCTCACTCCGCATTGCCCGCGAGCACCCTGCGTACAACGTACAAGGCGAGTGTTTGTTATTTTCGCTCCAACTTGATGTAATTTCACGTCACAACAAATTTGTTGTGAATTTTTTACCTAAAAGTGCTTAACTTAGACTTTTTGTATTACTCTTATAATATTTAAGAAGTTGTCTTAAATTTACTTCGTTGTGACTTCTGTACATTCTATTTTATTTATGACATTCAGTAGCTAATTCAAATAGTAGTACAGTATAGATACAAGGGCGTCGCCAGCCAGTAGTTCAGGGGGGGGGGGCAGTTGATATATGGAAAATTGGAAGAGTATGAATTTTGAATACAGGTGAAAGCACAGTATTTAATAAATAGAAAAAAAGAATTTGGGACAAAATATAGGATAAAATAATAATAGAATTAAAAGAATTTGGAGGCAATCAAAAATTCCATTGACAGTTACATTTTAATAATAAAGCAGTCGATAGAGATATTTTTTTAATAAGTTAATTAAAACACAATGTTGGTGGGTTTTTTGTGAACTAATTGATCACTTTATTATGAAAATCTTGTGATTTTTCATTATGTTTTCTGTGCATACTCATCATGGCTAGACCATTGAGGCAATATTCCCCCAAAGTCATAGTGCTTCTTAACCAGGTTTTTAGTCTCCTGAGCTGCCAAACGATCGCTCTTTCGCACACGTTGTGCACGGTAGAGCGTTCAATTTTCAACGCTTTTCCTGTTTCAGGACATGAGGTTTTTGCCTTCTTTAGGACATCAATAACGGGTAGATCAACTTCCTTCTCAAAAACTGATTCCCGAAAAAATCTAATAATATCTTTGGTGATACCAGATTCAGTTTGTGGGACGAGCAATGAAAGAATAAAGCTTTCGTGCATTTTTTGCGTAGAATTGCTTGTACCCCGGAGTCTTTTCCGTACATTGTCCAACAATCGTCAAATCCAAAACCGACGCATTTATTTGGATTAGGTTCTTCTTTTGTCAGAAATTCATCGATGCTATATGCAAAAGATTTCGCTTCCAGACCACTCAGCTCAATAAATCCGACAAACATTTCTTGGACTTTGTTGGTTTCCTCATCAAAATATCGCAGCCCTATCGATAATTGTTCAGTGCCATAAATGTTAGCTGTTTCGTCCGCTAACACCTATATGCTTCTGTTGCATTTGATTTCTTCATAATATATGCTCCAATGGCCTCTCCACAAATGCCGATAGCTTCATTTTGAATATCAACCGATCGCAGCTTGTAAAAGTCCTCGAGAATACCTTCGCCATAATGTATACCACTCAGAGCTAAATCATGCGACCCGCAAAATGTAATTCAGGAATTGATAGATGTTATAAGTTTCCGGTTTTCTTCAATAATACCCTGACAGTATTTGTTGAGTTGAATATCCTACAGGCACACTTCCGAGAAATTATTTAGCAGCTTCCAGTGCCCGCCTTATGGAGAAAGGTTTCCATGTGCTTACTTGCAATGCTCGTGAACATCTTTGAACTAACAAAATGGCCTATGATAAATGATCTAAATAGGCCTCTAAAAGTGCTTGGATTTGGCAGAAACAACGTACAATATATACAAAATGGCACTTTTTGGAGCCTGGAACGGGCCAACCATGGAGTTCTAACCAGGAATAATTAAATTTTCTCTTTAAATGTTTGGCGTCTTCCGCAAAATTATATGTCGCAGAAGGGGACCAACAATTTTCCAGCAATTCCTTCTTCTTTTCGGTTGATAACAACGATGCCCGTCCAATAAATCGACCGATGTCATTTTCGCTGCAGTCATCTATTGAAGAATCGGGATCCAAGACCAGATCTTTGGATGAGCAAGGTATCGGCAGGTCAGCCTCGGAATCATCATAAAGACTTGTGCCTGAATAATAACTGAAAAGTCTATTCCCTTTTATATACCATACGAAGATTTTTGAATCACTATCCAAACTAACTCCAGTGGGTGCAAAGCAAACTAACTTCAAAGTCGAAAAATCTGTACTAAAAATTGTTCATTTTGATGGGTATCAGAGCAAACAACTTTTAGTATAGGTTTTTCAACTTTTAGAGTATATCAAAAAAAAAACATATTCTAACAACACAGTTTATAGCAATGTAGATAATGATCCGACAAAAGATTACAATTATGAACACCGCAAACGCTCGCGTCGGACTTAGTCTTAACTCCGACTTAGGACTTTAATTTCTTTGCATCTGACTACATGAATCTCTAGGGGGGGGGGCAACTGCACCTACTTGCCCCCCTTGACGACGCCCTTGTATAGATATTTGTATAGTATTCTGGCGGACAAATGACGTGATTTACTAATTGAAAAGAAGAGTTGTCGTTTTAAGCAAATACACTGCGTTCAGAGAACATTCCAGGAAATTTTTCTATTGATTTAAATAGAATACATAGTGGCAATACTTCCCCGACATCAACTCAATCCACGTACTAAATTTCAAATCTCTAACTCAATCTGCAGAAGCTGTGCAAAACCTCCAAAAGACAAGGAATCGCTAAATCAAAAGACACTTCGCGAATTCCAACTTAATGCACGTACAAATTTTCGAGACTCTGATTCAATTTGGAGGGGGTTTTGGAGTGCTAAATCCCACAAACCCTAGACAGTTGCATATGTTGTTCGTAATTATAATTCAAATTTATTCCCACCAAAATGAAAATTTTCTGCAAATGCACCTGCCAGCCACTCCCTCCAAAAAAAAATTGAAGGCTAAATTCTGTTCATAATTAATTTTAAGGTTTTTTCCACCGGTTAAAAAATTTTCCGCTCATTCACCCTGTGACTGAGTACGATTTGCCGGCTCTCCCGCAAAATTATACAATAGGACCCCATTTCATATAGATATTATATGCAAAAAATTATTTACATAAACAAAACAAAAATGAAATACTAAAATTATGATTTTTTAAAATATATATTTTGTGGGTTTTGTTTTTTGCGGGTTTTGACAGCAGCGAAGTTGTCAATAACATATTGAAGCTCCATTGTATCGGCTGATTCTGTTAACTGAGGCTAACAAACTTAAAATATCTTAGGAAAAATAGTTTTTGAAAATGACCGTTCGGCGCATGCGACTTTTATTGGAAAGTCAAAAAATTAAATGATTGGCAAAACTAAATATTCTAATAACGAATAGGTACTATCGTAGTGGTTACCATTACCATTAGTAGTGTTACCATTATTAGTGTTCCAAAAATCTATTATTGTGTTTTTTTCATCAGCCTAAACCATTCAGATACGCATTGGAATAAAATATATTATGTGGCTTTGTCAGTTATATAAGTCCTATTGCAAATTGTAGTAGATATATATATATATAATATATATATATATATATATATATATATATATATATATATATATATTATATATATATATATATATATATAATATATATATATATATATATAATATTATATATATATATATTATATAATATAATATATATATATATATATATAATACTATATATATATATATATATATATATATATATATATATACAGGGCCGGCGAGAGGGTGGGCAGGAAGGGCCCCGAAGAGGCCAGGCACGGCCAAATGTAAAATTCCTTTCTGTACATGTTATCTGCTCAATTCAAAAAAGTTATTCTTGGTTTTCTAGTTCACTAAGTATTAATTTAATTTTAGCCATGAATAAAGTCGCAACTGTGAGTAAGCGAATTAATCAAGCTATCAAGCATTTTAGTAGGTAATGTATTATTACTATTGAAACAAAACGACGCGGTGGCGGCTGGAACACGACCGCGGCTGAAACACAACTACTGATAGACGATCAATTTTTGGAAGCGTTCAAAAATTGTACAATGTTTTTGGCTCTCGCCCCTAAAGGTGAGAAATTCTCAAAAATATAATACCAAGCTATCTTCATTCAATGTATTAAACTAGCTGGTCAGCCAGAGTAGATAGCGTCAACCCAGTTGCTGAACATCTGCCAGGCAGTGTAAAGGCCCTTGATGAGCTAAGTTAAAATTTAACTGCAGAAAATCGTCGAGACATAGATAGGCTGAAAACCTATTTCAAAACATTTAACTACCTCCTTCTTGCATCTACTCGGTTCAAGAATTTGAAAGTCAATAGACAATGTAAACAGAGTGCTGCAGTGTCGTGACAGGGACGTTGAATGTTGCATCAAAAAACTTGAGTTCTTTGATAGATAATTTGAAGAATCTTCGCTTTGAAGGATGGGGTCGAATATTTAGTAAAAGCTCAGAGGAAGGACAAAGAGGGAACAAAAATAAGAAAGAAAAACGAAAGAGACCAGCTGTTGAAGACTGCGAGGATAGAGAGGACGAGTATAATTATAAGGCAGTTTTCGAGCGTGACGTTTTTCAACGTTATCCTGGACACATGTGGATGTCATTGGAGATATGACTGTGTGAAAACTTCTCTGTATTATGGACCTTTCAAAGAAATTTAAAAAATGTGATTCCTTATTGGAAACAAAGCAGCAGATCTAGTTCAGAAGTACCCAAGAGATTTAAGAACTGAACTTGCTGATTAACCTGAAGTTAATGTATTCAGCCAACTTTGGTGGCAGAAGCCTACCACCATTTGAAAACTCCTAAACAAAAATCAGAACTTTGAATTTGGAAAATTTGTTTTCCAAATATCTCAGTAGTATATTTGAAACAGTCCCTGCTACAGTTGCTAGCGCAGAGCGCTCATTTCTACTCTGAATAGAGTAAAAAACGTGTTACGCTCAACAATGTATGAGACAGACTGTCAAGCTTGGGTGTTTTTAGCAGTGGAGACGGACCTTTGCAAGAGAAGCCAACCTGGACATCATCATTGATGAGTTTGTCATGAGAAGGTCCAGAAAGGGACTTTATTGTGAATAAGGATATTTAGGTTATTGTAAAGAAGGATTTTTAGCCTATCAAAATTGTTTAACGAGTAACCTATAATGTCTATAGAGTAATTCTTTATAAATAATATCATGTATTTCTTTGACAATAAATAATTTTTCTTTTAATTTCTACAAAAACTAAAACAACTAAATTTAGGCCTATGGCTAACTAAGTTTAGAATTAAAGAACTTAAGTTTGTATTTATTATAAAAAATGATAATTTTGTTGATGCAGCTTATAAGGTAGCCATATTTCAATGTTTCTATTCACGTCAATGTTCATGTTCAAGGTAACAGTGATAAATAAATGAAAAAATCTAAATTATTCTTACAGTTCGTTTTCAATAAGTCCCGACTTGCATATTAATATATATATATATATATTACTATATATATATATATATATATATATATATATATATATATATACACTCACGGACAAAATTATTGGATATTTTATTTTAGGTTCTAAATTTTTTTTCCCTTTAACACTTTTGTGATTTTGGTTGCTAAATCTGTTACATTGGAGTGTTCTACGTATATTGCAATTTATTGCAGATAAAATAATAGTAAGACATACCTTTTATAACAGAATTAGCGATAACTTGAAATTATAACTGAATAAGTGGAAATCTATAATAGAAGCTAAGTGTTTCTTGTTGACTAAAATAATTTTAAGAATTACATTCTCAGTTCATTATTTCTTCCAATCTTTGTAGTTTCAGTTAGTGAGATGCCCACGTTTGAATGATGTTAGTTGCGTTAAAATTCTTTGTTTAATCAATGAGGGGTATAGACAAGAAAGACATTGCACAGAGATGAATATCCATCAATAGGACGTTTTTCTCGCGTACTAAAACGTTACAATGAGACTGGAGGATACAAAAGGCGGCCTGTTCAGGACGTAAGAGCATTACAACGCCAAAGAGATGAGCAATATTTAAGAATTCAATCTTTGCGAAATCGTATACTTAGTGCCCGCATCTTTAAAAATCAATTACTAAAGCAAGGCAAGTCATATGTTTCCACCAAAACAATAATAAGGAGACTTAAGGGGTCGATTTAAAGCCAAGACATTCCCTGCTAGGAGTTCCTCGGCTTCTTCCACGCCATAAAGTCGGACGGTTACAATTTGCAAGAGCACATGCTGACTGGAATGAACATCAATGGGAAATAGTTTTTTTTTACAGACGAAACAAGAATACAATTTATGGAAGCCTGATGGACGTAGTTAGTATCACAGAAGGTCAGGAGAACGTTTTGCAGAATGTAATCTTGTACATAATCTTAAGCTTTGGTGGGTGGTTCCATTATGCTCAATGGGCTGGCATTAGTTGTGAGAGTTGCTACAGATGCCTCATTGAAGTTGAATTTTAGAATGAATACTGACTGGTACATACTTAACATCCTTGTCAGAACATGTTTTAATACCATATGCCGGCTTTATTTGATATAATAACTTTGTGCTAATGTACGACCAATGCCCGTGCCCATGCCGCAAAGAACAGTAAACTAGTACATTGAGGTTGTAGGGATGTGAGAGCTAGAGTGGCCACCATATAGTCCTGACCGCAAATCCCATAAAACATAGTATGGATAAACCTAAAAAATTATATTCGAACACGAAATCCAGCTCCTAACTCAATTGCAGAATTAGGGATTGCTGCACAGGAAGAATGGAATCGAATACCACAAGAAACCATCAAAGAAATCTTGCGCAGTATGCCTAGGAGAATGCAGGCTATCGTTAGAGCTAGAAGAGGAAATACTAAGTACTAAATTGTTATCATTTTGTCTTAAACTGATGTATCGTGTCCATGTTGTTGCTCTTTCCTAATTGAGCGTTATTATCAAAAACAGTCCATTTCACTAATTTCTCTACGAATCTGTTCTAAATCTTCAATATGTAATTAATTCGATTATTAATAACGTAGAACACTTCAATGTAACAGATTTACCCAGGTAGCCAACATGACGTTATTGACGTCTATAAGACGTCAATTCTTAGTCATTTTTGGTCTTTGACGTCCGGTGACCAAAAAATGACGTCTCTATAACGTCATTTTTAAAACATGGTTTAGACGTCAACTTTTAGACGTCTTTTAGGCGTCTCATAAAGGTCTTTAGTTCAAAATTGAGTGATCCGGGACAAAATTCATTGGTAAAATTGATTAGTATCTTTACCTATGTTTTATATGTTTTGCTGTTACAAATCAGTACTATATTAACTCTATCAAATAAAATTATTAAAAAACAAACTGTGTATTTTTCAAATTAAAAAATGACAAAAATTAATTAAAATTTAAGAAAATAAGCTTAATATTAATGAATTTAATACTATTTTATTTTTCCAAATGTCAGTTTTATCTTGAATTTCTAAGAGATTTCGTTTTTTTACACCTGACACCTCTGACATAATTACCGATAAGTTATTACCTTTGTTACCGGCAGACCACGTTGCCATTCACGGCGACAAATCTCGAAAATGTTGACTTGGCGAC
>JARQZK010005573.1:2500-7500 GCA_030704885.1 Cynegetis impunctata | reverse complement strand
CCTACTTCTTTTTTTTTTCGACTATCTGAATATACAAGCATTTTTGCGGAACAAATAGTTCGACACTCGTTATTTATCCGACGCGTTCGATTAACGCCCACGCGATTGGGCCGCCGGTGCCAGCGCTATGACCATCATTTTTCTTTTTGCCTTTACGTAATTAAACCCCTGAAGAACCGCCGTACTGGTACAAATGACCTAATATTTTGTGTCACCATCTCCCGGTCTATCAGATTTCAGATGAAGTCAATTTGTGGGGGAACGTTGCATCATAGATGCAATTGTAGTAATCGTTAAGATCAAGCTTGTGATTTCGCATAATATTGCCAATGATTTTAACAACGTAATGTCCGCAGTGATTCAAAATTTGAAACTTCATTCCTTTATATTGTTAAAATAATATTGGAAGTGATATTCCTATAGCGACCAAATATAGAAT
Source organism: Cynegetis impunctata (assembly GCA_030704885.1). Classification (NCBI taxonomy): domain Eukaryota; kingdom Metazoa; phylum Arthropoda; class Insecta; order Coleoptera; family Coccinellidae; genus Cynegetis; species Cynegetis impunctata. The sequence goes on along the minus strand of JARQZK010005573.1, from coordinate 7,061 downwards.
TTAATAATGAAGAAATTCATTATTTTTATTACGTAACTAATCATACTTATGCATCAATGAAATGAATGATAAGTATCCTAACCTATAATATTTTAGTGTGATTGTACGGTTCAAGAGATAGAAAAAATATAATATAACTGAGATTGAATTCTCGCACATCACTTGGTGAAACATCATAAAGAATAAAAGTATAAACTTTAAAATAAAAAACACTTGGCTTATGTTTCACAATATAAAAAATATTTAGATACCTACTGTGTTGAGCAGTAACGAAAAGTCGACATGTTTCGAGTTATGAACTCGAAATATTTTTTTCGAGATATTGCCATCAACTTACATTTTTTAAATACGGACCTGCATTTTTCATTCCAAATTTGAAAAAAACTTTTTTTTCGGATTTCAACGATGAATAATAACATGCCCATATTCGTTTGTATTCAAATGGTGAAAAACTAGTATTTAACTGATTTACGTGATTATTTGTAAAAAGTTATCTAAAAATAGTTTGCATCACAAATTTTCATGTATCCAGAAATATTGAAATGGATGTTTGTATATATATATATATATATATATATATATATATATATATATATATATATATATATATATAAATATAATATATATATATATATATATATATTATATATATATATATATATATATTATATATTATATATATATATATATATAATTATTCATTCGAAATTGTTGTTGCCTGTGAACTATTTCTGATCTTTTGATAATTATTAGCAATAACAGGCTATTTTGAATAGAAAAAGACTACTGTCTCACTTAAAATTTTTTTCGGCTGTGGCCGTTCTTTGTTATTTATTATATGCTATTCAGTCCAAATTAACATTTCAAATCTGTTATTATTAAACAATAACAAAGAAATTAGTCGCGGGAAAATATTAAAATAGGTAGAGCAAAATTATCGGTATAGTTCGTTTATATGGAAGTAGCCGTTTTTAATGAAATTTTTTATTTATTTAGAATTTCAAATCTTTTAAAAAAAGTTACTTACAGTTTATAAAAAACCTTGAAACTCTCAGCTATTATTAGCAATAACAGGCTTGTTGAATCTCCAAAAAAACTCGATTTTATTAAAAAGTTGACGTTTCGCCACGACATTCGTGGCTTCATCAAAACTTTTGAAAAAATTGAAATTCTAAATAAATAAAAAATTTCATTAAAAACGGCTACTTCCATATAAACAACTATACCGATAATTTTGCTCTACCTATTTAATATTTCCCGCGACTAATTTCTTTGTTATTGCTTTAATAATAACAGATTTGAATGTTAATATTAGACTGAATAGCATATAATAAATAACAAAGAACGGGCCACAGCCGAAAAAAATTTTAGTGAGACAGTAGTCTTTTTCTATTCAAATGCCTGTTATTGCTAATAATTATCAAAAGATCAGAAATAGTTCACAGGCCAACAACAATTCGAATGAATAATTATATATATATATATATATATATATATATATATATATATATATATATATATATATATATATATATATATATATATATATTTAATATATATATTATATATATATATATATATATATATATATATATATATATATATATATATACAAACATCCATTTCAATATTTCTGGATACATGAAAATTTGTGATGCAAACTAATTTTTAGATAACTTTTTTAACAAATAATCCACGTAAATCAGTTGAATACTAGTTTTTCACCATTTGAATACAGACGTATATGGACATGTTATACATCGTTGAAATAAGCGAAAAAAACGTGTTTTTTTTTTCAAATTTGGAATGAAAAATGCAGGGCCGGTATTTAAAAAAAAGTAAGTTGATGGTAATATTTCGAAAAAAAAATATTTCGAGTTCATAACTCGAAACATGTCGACTTTTCGTTACTGCTCAACACAGTATCTAAAATTTTTATATTGTGAAACATAAGCCAAGTGTTTTTTATTTTAAAGTTGATACTTTATTCTTTATGAGGTTTCACCAAGTGATGTGCGAGAATTCAATCTCAGTTATATTATATTTTTTCTATCTCTTGAACCGTACAATCACACTAAAATATTATAGGTTAGGATACTTATCATTCATTTCATTGATGCATAAGTATGATTAGTTACGTAATAAAAATAATGAATTTCTTCATTATTAAATTCTATATTTGGTCGCTATAGGAATATCACTTCCAATATTATTTTAACAATATAAAGGAATGAAGTTTCAAATTTTGAATCACTGCGGACATTACGTTGTTAAAATCATTGGCAATATTATGCGAAATCACAAGCTTGATCTTAACGATTACTACAATTGCATCTATGATGCAACGTTCCCCCACAAATTGACTTCATCTGAAATCTGATAGACCGGGAGATGGTGACACAAAATATTAGGTTCATTTGTACCAGTACGGCGGGTCTTCAGGGGTCTAATTACGTAAAGGCAAAAAGAAAAATGATGGTCATAGCGCGCGGCACCGGCGGCCCAATCGCGTGGGCGTTAATCGAACCGCGTCGGATAAATAACGAGTGTCGAACTATTTGTTCCGCAAAAATGCTTGTATATTCAGATAGTCGAAAAAAAAAAGAAGTAGGCGGTAGCGTAATGCCATTAATTCTCGGGTGTGACTTTACAGCCCGCCATACCGTCGCGAATTCATTAATTTAAATAAAACAATTCAACCATTTGTTACCAGGATAATTTTTGCATAAGCTAATCATCGCGAGATTCACGAAAATCACCTTGCCATACTTTTCCGACAGTTCCCAATGGCCGCCCATACCACTGCAAATGAGTAATTTTTTTTTTCGCCAAACGATTTGTTACCTGTATTGCATTTGAATTTTTGGAAAGTGCTTGACAAAATGTGACCGTTATTATTTTTCCCATACCCACTGTTAGTACGGGGAAAAAGTGCTGCCATACTTGAAATAGTATATTATTTCATAAGGAGGAGACAGTGTCACTTTCATGGCGATCTTGATCTTACCCGCCGAACGCAGTGAGGCCGGTAATTGAAAGCGAGCCATGAAAAGTCACTTCTACTCGAATGGAAATATGTTATTTTTTTCTGTGACGGGAAAAAAGTTTGACATTTTGTCTCTGATGACAGGGTAAAGAAATATCACTTTTTGAAATTACTTTTTTCCCCGGGAAAAAAGTGAGTACTTTTTTCCCGGATATTAATTTAGAATATTTTACTATAACCAAAAGGTTAACATTTCCTTTATATGAAAGGTACAATTATTAAATGTGCATTGCAGTATGAATGTTCCTTGAACTATCCGGTACAAACAATGGAATTTCGTTGTGTCCAAATTATATTCTTCAGTAAATAACTACCAAATCTCCTGCTTACTTCATTTATTTGTTTGCTTGAGTTTCACAATTAATAACGTTTCCGAATCTTCAATATCATCTAATGTTACCTGGCTGATTTCATAAATTCGACAAGCTCCTGCAATTCCAAATACAACAACAACCTTGGCCATTAAATAAAATTTCATCGGGAGCATTATTTAAAAAATCACTAATTTTATGTTTACTCGTAAAAATCGCAGCTTTCTTGGTCGTGTAACCTTTCCCATTTTGTTTCAGAAATGTAGTTAGTTTGATGACGGTGCAGTCAGAGATAACTCGGAATCAGACATTTTTTTCACTTTATATTATTCAAAAATAAACTACTAAACAACTACTAAGTCGCAATTTTTTTAAATCAAATCAATAGAATTAAATTGACAGATATTCGTTTACTTCAAAGGATTCCTTAGCAAACGCATGGTCTAATTGTCGCTTTGAAAGTACAACAGCCTACCATTTTTTAAAAATTCAAATTTCGCATCTATAATTTTCTGACTTTAATATATTATAACAATAGTATTGTCAATATTTAATCGTCGTTTTCCTCTCACAGAAAAAAATATTTATTATACACGGGAAAAAAATATTAGATTTTAGCTCTCGCTTTTTTTGTCTCCCTCCGCTTCGCGTCGGGAGACAACACAACCTCGAGCTAAAATCTAATACTTTTTCCCTTGCTATAATAAATAACTATTATTTTCAAACGTTTTGAAAATTCCTAAAAAACTGAATATCCATTTTTGGACTGTAAAATCATTGGGCCGCCGCTTATGACCATCATTTTCCTTTTTGCCTTTACGTAATTAGGACCCCTGAAAAAACCGCCATACTGGTACAAAACTAACTTTTATTTTCAGAGAGATTAAGAACGTAAAAATAGCCTAAATATAATCCATTCGCAGTGGCGAAAACTTTTCAGCAATATGAAAGATAAAATCAGTATTCATTGTTTTTCTGATTGTGTTTATGAGATGCAGTGTAGGGATTGTGGATTGGTATATGTAGGACAAACTTCCCAGGCATTAAAAAGAAGGATAGCCATCCATAAAAAGTGACATAAGACTACAGCCTGATAGGTGTGCTCTGACTAGTCATGCCTCTTCCATGAACCATCAGTTTCAATTTTGAGGATAACAAAAAGGTTATTCACTAGTTTAAATCAGAATAAAAGAACATTCCTGGG
>JARQZK010005572.1:0-11526 GCA_030704885.1 Cynegetis impunctata | reverse complement strand
AGCGCAGGCTTGTTCCTTCAGCCACCTATAAAAATACAAAAGAAATGCAAAAAATATTGTTACTATACTTTATTGCACTTCTCGAAGTGTACATCAAATACATATATGCCTTTTTGTCTTACCGAAAGTTTGAGTACATCTTCGATACCAATATCAAAGTGTGGACCATTTGCTGGTGTGAATTCGCTTCAGGTATTGAACCCTTAAAGAAGGATATAGGGCAGTTATCTCAGCAACATAGAAACCTACCATTTTCTTTCCCATTCATTTAGAGAAACAAAAATCTCCTACTGCTAAATTGGAATTGTTTACTTTTGTGCATTTATCTTGGCAATCTGCTACTGTTTCCTTTTCAAAATAAACTTCAGCATCTAAGTAGGAATCAGCATCATAGACGACAATGTGTTCGTCATCTTCATCTGAAAATCTTAATAAAACACCTTGGACCATGTCTTGTACGATAGGCCATGGCTCAAGGTACATGACACGTCAACGGTTCAATGTACAAGTCTACTACATTTAGTTATCGATGTTCAAACCTATAAAATGTACACATGTAAAATTGAAAAATTTAAAAATAATTTGCCTAGATACCTAACTTAGATAAGATATACGCGGAAATTTTATTTTTGTACCATAAAATGGGGAAAAAATTATTAAAATCAGATCGACTTAGTTACGTTTGAATGAATTTAGAACGCAATATTTTTCACACGGCAACAGCTTAACAGACATAATTGAAATACAATGTGGCTTATTGTCGGTGGGCATATGAAGTAAGAGCCAAGATCTGACCAATAAATTCCGGAGAAATTAGAAATTATACTGGTGGACCAATGTACAAGATGGATCAAGGTTAGGGTTGTCAACACCTTAATTGATGACACCGGACAAAAACTTTGAAAACCGGACATTTGAGTGAAATTTAGTTCTTTCCCGGACATCCTGTAAAATATATTTTTTTCGAATAAAATAAAACATGGTTTCTATTTTAATTTTTTCATTTATTCAAACTTTGAACCGCTTGTTTGCGATATAAACAAAACAACATAAAACGTATAAAATATCTTCTAGTCTAACTCAGTTTTCCCTTTTTGAGGTAATCTGGTAACAAAAATAATCAGAAAAACTCTTTTTTTTTGGTATCATCAAATAAAAAACAACTTATAATGATAATTTTTGGTAGATAGAAATAGATCAAATAGACTACATTCTACATTGTAACAACAAATTATAGGATAGGTCATCTAGTTCGGTTAGATAGGTTAGGTAACCAAAACCCTAAATTATTTATTAACTATAAATTAAAAGTAAGTAACAAGTTTTAATTTTAACGAGATCAAATTCTTTTCACTAATTTAACTTAACTAGATATTTCTCAGACTTGCCAATTTCTGCCAAAATGTCTTTCTTTTCCATCGGGAATTTTTAAAAGTTGGAGCTCTTTAAAATTATACTTTATTTTGGTCAGAGGAGAAACCGTCTGTGTATTTAGCAAGTTTATCTCTGGATTTAGCTTGTAGGCGGCTTACGATTATAAATCAAATTTTAACTTAGATTTGTTTTAATATATTGCTCATCTTTCATTCAAAGGGGATTTCCCTTACACAAAATTTGTCCGGGTTTTACCCGGACATATTTTGAAAGTCCCGTCCGGACGCCCCCTACACTAGGACAAATCCGGGGAATCCCAGACGGATTGCAACCCTAGTCAAGGTACCAGCCTCTCCCCTATACTTATATAAATTTAGTGATTAAACTTCAACTTGTTACTAGAATAGATTTTCAAACTTAAATTGTATGTTGTTGTTAATAAAAGACGAATAAGTAAAAATACCGCACAGGTTATTTTTTATTTTAAAACGAAGTTGGTGGGTTTTTTGGTTCAGTTAAACAAACTTACGATTATATATTTTTTATTTTCATTTACGTTTCGGTCTGCTATTTTGACCTTTATCAAAATGAATGGATCAATATGTTATCTTCACTAAAATGAAAGGAGAATTGACAACAAAACATATCGTAAATGTCAAAACATGCTTAACTTACCACAATTAAAAACTTTTCATATATATATATATATATATATATTTATACATATATAAATACATTGACAAATCATAAATACTACGCAAAATAAAACTTGACAATGAAACACGGTAACAAATTTTAAAAAGTTTTCGCCTACGTAGACACGTCTGCTTTCGCTTTCAGTTAGAAAGTGAAACACCTGTTATTGTTCAGTTGTTCCTCTGTTCAGTTGTTCCTCTGTTCAGTTGTTCCTCTGTTCAGTTGTTCCTCTGTTCAGTTGTTCCTCTGTTCAGTTGTTCCTCTGTTCAGTTGTTCCTCTGTTCAGTTGTTCCTCTGTTCAGTTGTTCCTCTGTGTTTATTATTTGCTCAAGAAGATGTTATTCATACTACTAAGACTCTTCATATCGGTTTTGTCATTAAAGGCATCCGGGTTTTGTTTTATAAAAATCATCTCATGAAACTCACGTTTTCTTTTGTGGTATTCGGATTTCAAGATTTTTCTGACGAAGAAATCTAATTGATGTTTTAATGTTTGTTCGTGTTTTTTTGAGGCGGTGGTGTTCTTCGAACAAACATTAAAACATTTTTTACCGTGTTTCATTGTCGAGTTTTATTTTGCGTAGTATCAATGTACCTAATTCTATAATTTATGTGAAAAGTTTTTGATTGTGGTAAGTTGTCAATTCTCCTTTTATTTTAGTAATGATAACATATTAACATTCCAGCACATGCATGAGTTTGTAATGATGCACCGTGTCAAACGCGTTCGCTAATTCTAGAAAGACACCAATACATTTTTTTCCAGAATCAAGGTTCTGAATAATTTCATTTGAAATATCAAACTTGGCATCAACAGTACTTTTACCTTCCTGAAATCCAAATTGTCCTCCACTAATAATACTATTAATACTAAAAAAATTCATTATCCTGGTTAAAATTTTTCGAACAGCTTTATAAAGTTCCTAATTACACTTATTGGTCTGTTATTTGATATTTTTTTCCTATCACCTGATTTAAAAATTGGACTTATTATACTTTTCTTAAATTCTTAAGGAACAACACCAATTTTAATTATTAAGTTAATTATATTTTAGCCTGGAGCACTATAGCACTATTATTCTTTAGAGATTTAATATAACTTATAACTTCGCTATCGGTAACAGGTATTAAGAACATTATTTTAGGATTGACTGGAAAGGTATGGTGAAATTAAGTAGATTCTGAGATATTTTCTATAATTTTTTCACCAATATTGGAGTAACAATCATTCCAAAAATTTGTCATTGCTTTTTCATTGGTAAAATAGACATTATTTTCATCAGAAACTTGAACTACAGCACTTCTTTTTCCATTTTAATTGGTTGCCTCAGATATTATATTTTAAACTTTTTTCATGTTATTTTCATTATCTAATAATAATTGTTTATAATAAGTATATTTCCTTTTTTTAAGTAAATTATTTAAATTATTTCTGTATGTCTTGAACTCTTTTTCTTAGGTACGCGTAAAATTCGTCAAAAGACTCTTCTTCATTCTCAAGTTAAAATTCAATTTATTAAACCAGGAGTAGGTATGACTTAATTTTTTATTTTTGTTAATAACCTTCGATTTAGTACTGCACCCGGAAAAGTATTTGTTGAAAGTGTGCAAAAAGTTTGTACTTGAAGTTTGTGGACAATCCGAAAGTAAAATATTTAAACATCCTTCCTTTTCAACTAACAATTTAAATTGGTAAAATATGTATGTTTATACATATTATGCTATAGGTAGGGGTGAGGGGGGCACCTTTGAACACTTTTTAAATAAAAAATCATTTTTAGATATACTCCTTCGTCCAGTGCAACCCATATCTACAAACATGAAACAATGAAGCTGCACTTTACTCAAGCCCCATTTTGTCTTATCCACATACTTCTTTACTATTTATTCCAAATACTGCAAGCAATATAGGCAAAAGGTTTGCTTTGTCACAAGTATCAATATGCGAAGAAAGAGTTATCGAGTACTTTCGAGAAAAATATTGCATAACTCGACAAATCGCAAGATTGATACTGCAACAATATTACTCTAAAGTAGAACTAGGCATCGACTAAGCAAGTTCCATAATAATGCTGACATTATTCAGATGCCCTTGCAAATAAAATTGAAATGAAGGAAAACAGTATCGACTTGAAGAGAACCACAATCGATTTGAGACAGAAGAAATATTATTATATATATATATAGCATAAGAATAACATCCAGAAAAAAAAATGGCATTTCAGAAGATATAACAGAGACGACCGAAGATCCACCTGAACGGATATATCAATGAAGGCATGCCTCAGTTGGAGAAATGAAATGCAGGTCTTCAATTTGAGAGAATTGCTATAGATATTGCAGAGCTTTTTCCAACTACTAAAAATATAAATAAATGCATACTGGTTGTCATAGATTATTTAAGCAAATGGCCGGAAGCCTATGCAATTCCGAACCAAGAGACTTGCTCGTATACTGGTAGATCAGTTCATATCTCGATAATGGAATTACTCTTAGATCAAGAAAGAAATTTCCAAAGTGATGATTTTAATAAATGTATTGAAATATCAAACATCCGAAAGAACACAACAACCCCTTTATATCCACAGTGTGATGGACTTGTAGATTCAAATAAAAAGAGGAGTAAGACAAGGGGACACCACCTCCCCAAAGGCATCAAAATTGACGGCAAACATCTGAGCCATCTACGTTTAGCGGACGATATAGTGCTCTTTAGCCAGAGTATAATGGAATTACAAGAGATGTTGAAAGAACTTCAAAGAGAATCCGCAAAAATAGGATTAGACATGAATTTAAATAAAACAAAAGTTATGGCACCTGACAATATACAAATGCATATAAGAAACCGAATCGTTGACAACGTTGAAGAATATGTATATCTGGGACATTGCATCAAATTAGGCAAAGAAAATCAAACCGCCGAAATAAACAGACTTGTTCGTTTAACAGGGGCACGAGTAAACTGTCACACGTATTGAGAAACCGAACTATTCGAATCAACTTGAAAAGAAAGGTCTTCAATGCCTGCTTATTGCCCGTGATGACATACGGAATGGAAACCATGACACTTACTTTAAATCAGCTAACAAGCTTAGGACCACCCAAAGCGCCATAGAACGGATGAAGTTAGGAACAAGCCTTAGAGATCATATCACAAACAAGAGTATTAGACAAAGAACTAGAGTTGAAGACGTCATAACACGTATAGCCCACCTGAAGTGGAGCTGGGTAGGACACGTTGCCCGACAGGACGACCTGAGATGGTCAAGACGCTTCATTCAATGGAGGCCTCGCATACAGAAACGTAGCGTTTGCAGACCACAGTTGCGCTGGTTCGACGACATCGAGAACAAAATGGGCAACAGATGGTATCAACCTGTACAGGACAAAGAAACATGGAAGAATATAGGGGAGACCTATGTCCAGGAGTGGAATGTGAAGGGTTGTTGAAAGAAGAAGAAGATGGAATAGTAGAAAAATTTAATCGTACCATGGTGCAAAACAGTAGTTGATCTACAAAAGGACTAGGATACCTAAGCATTTGTCAGTACTGCTGATCTTTTTGATAGTAGATTCATGATACTACAGGTCATTCCACAGCAAAGATATTCTTTGGTCTATAATTTCCGCCATGTTATTTGTTTTTCGGTACTTCCACAGAAACCCCTGTGGAAGTAAACACATATACAGAAGGGCAGATTCATGAGCACGAGATATGAGAGATACCAGTACTGACGTCATGAAGACAAGTTATGACTTGATGTCAAATCCAGCCAGATTCAAAGAAGGGGATTTAATAGATAATCCCAAAGTGACGAAAACAAGAAAAACAACCTCTGAGTTTTCTGAAAATTTCGAAGATCTATGTATAAGATGCTTTCTATATTCCTACTGTATAATATATATATATATATATATATATATATATATATCTATATATATATATATATATATATATATATATATATATATATATATATATATATATATATAAATATATATATATATATATATATATTATATATATATATATATATATATATATATATATATATATATATATATATATATATATATATATATATATATATATATAGTGAAATGCTTGGGAAGGGCATTTATTCAAAATAACTTAATCGAACAAATCTTCTGGTGGAGATAACTACATGTGTTTTGACGTCAACGACATTGTCATCCATCCTTAAGACATGAATGTTAGAAACATCAAGGTGGTCACCACAAACGATAAAAACGATAGACATACTATTTTGGACTGATTCATCACGAATGATTGAATACGAATCGATTCATATTCAATAATTGTTCGATTGTTTTTAATGGTTGCCATAATTTTGATTTGGCCTAGTTTCAACATTCGTATTTTACATCCTGATTCTTAACCAGCAACAGAATATACAGGGTTGCTTCAGAATATATGAGTTGAAACGTTTAATTTTGGACCGAATATCCGAGAAATCAAATTCATTATTTCTCTACGGTCGAGATATCAATTTTATATACTTATACAAAACGTGACTTTGCAAACGGTCCTGAATGTTTTCTTATATCGTGATTTTGTCCATTTAAGATATTATTATGAGTTCGAAGAGAGTGCTTATATATTCGAAGTAATCAGTAATTCAGTTTGAGGACTGAATAATTTGTTTGAGGGATGACGTATCTAATATTTCTCGTATTGATTTATAAAGTTATACTCAAAGTGTAGATTTGACGGAATCCATCGATATAACTGATAGAAGTGCAGTGGGCTTGACAAAGAGAAACGTAAAGTTTTTATAATATGTAGGTATTGACTTTTAACAACTCAACTCACAAATTATAATAGCGTCTACAAACAAAACTAAATCTATATCATGAACTAATTTTTTATCATACACATCCGTGAACATCACAGATTTACAATATATCTATGGAAATAGAATTTACCATTGGTCTTAAAACATCCTCTCAATGGTAAAACACAAAATAAGATAATATACAATATTATTTTAATCCTAAATGTTCACAGAATTTAACAAACATAATCGAACCTAACGGTTCGGTGAATACATCAGCAAGTTGTTCGCTTGTATTGATATATCTCACATCTATAACATTGTCTTTAATTTTTTCGCGAACAAAGTGCATTTTAATATTAACTTGTTTCAAATGTTTATGATATTCAAGGTTCTTGCTCACTTTTATTGCAGATTGATTATTTTCAAAAAGAATTACACAAACATAATCATGATACAATTTAAGATCATACAATAAATAACGAATCCAACATGCTTCACTAACCGAATTGCTCAAGGCGATCTATTCTGTTTCGTCTTTTTCACATTTGAATTACTTTCAATTACCTTGACGTCTTTTGGATTTTGTTGTATTGACCCTGTTTCGTTCTCTTCCAAATCACTAATTTCTTGGTTGATGGCCTCTCTCCATTTTACACTATTTTTACTTTCCATGGCTTCTTCATAAGATGCTGGTTCGTCTTCTTCAATTGAACTTGTCAACATTACTTCGTCAAATTCAAGTTCATAGTCCTGAATTCTTGTTGTTTGTCTTCTGTTCCTGAGGTTATATCTAAGATTTAGTTGAACATCATTGATTATAACTTCTTCAGATTCTGGAGTGCGATTATCTCCATTAATATTAACACAATTGGAATTATTCTCTTGTTCTATAAAATTTTCATTCTCGTCAGAATTTTCGCATTGAACAATAACCTCGTCTTTGTTACTAGATGAAACAACTTGCTCCAATTTCTTCTCTGGTAAAAATATCACATCTCTATGAAATTCTACTCTATTTTTCTGGGGAAAATAAACTCTGTATCCCTTCACTTTCTCACTGTAACCAAAAAACAAACCAATTTAGTTTTTGGAATCCCACTTTAAACGTTTTTCATTAGAAATATGCACTGAAACATTGGTGCCAAATACTTTGAAATCTTCAAAGTTGGTTTTTCCATCACACCAAAGTTCATATTGTATTTTCCTATTTACATAACTTGTAGCAGTATGATTCAAAATGCAGGCTGTGCTATTAATTGTTTCTGCCCAAAACTTCTTATCCATACAGCTTATCATTGATCGTGCTGCTTCTACCAGTATTCTTATTTCTCGTTCAGCTCTTACATTTTGATGTGAGATATAAACTACAGATCGATGAGGACGAATGCCATGTTTTTCTAATAATTCCCTTATTTCTTCATTTATGAATTCTAGGCCATTGTCTGTTCTAAGAACTCTCATTTTATTTCCTTTCTCTCTTTCTCCCAAAGCTATGAATTTTGCTAGGAATGTTTTAACTTCAGATTTTTTAAAAGGTAATATTCAGTTCAGTATGCTGAAAAATCATCTTTCAGTACAAGAAAATATCGATCTCCTCCAATAGATAAATTTTCCAATGGACCACAAACGTCAGCAATTTAATTCCAATGTTTTCGAAGCCCTAGAGTTATTAATAGGATGAGACATACGATGCTTTTTACCTGACAAACATTTTTCACAGATAGAATCTTTTTCATCATCAATGAAACTTATTTCTTTGAATTTCAATAATTGCTTTAAATGCAGAATGTTTTGATGAGCTAAAATATTGTTCCATTCACATTATGATTTTGATAGTTTTTACAATACAACATGATACATAAGCGCTACTGTTATTTTCTTCACAGTCTATTACAAGAATTGAATCTACATTGTATGAATAGGAATTACCATAATTGAAATCCATTTTGTAAACTTTGTTAAGTCTATAAGCAATTGCTCGTATTCTACCTTCACAGTTTAATATTTCATATTTATTATCATCTGATACCAATTGAAAACCTTTATCGAGTACTGAACCAACAGAGAAATGGTAAAATTTCAGTTCAGGAACATAAAATACATTAGAAAGAATAGTTCTTACTTGCTTTGTTCCATTGAACGCCCATAATCTTACTGTTCCATACACTTCAACATTTAGGAGCTTTCCATCACCCACTTTAACTTTCCTTGTTTTCTTTACTTTGGTGATGTTGCTGAAAAGTGTTTTGTTCCAAACCATATGTTCGCTTGCACCTGTATCTATGCTCCAGTCATCGACTTTTTAGTTTTCAGAATCTCCAACGAATGCATTTGAATCTGGATACTTCCTTTTGTCGTTTCGTTTTTCATCTTTCCATTTATGAAACCAACAGCTATCCAGATCATGTCCTATCTTATTGCAGTGCGTATACTGCTTTGTACTTTCTTTGGACTTCTTCTTTAAACAATTTCTTGCATAATGACATGCTCTATGGCAATAGTTGCACCCAACTGGCTTTTCATCACCTCTAGACTTACTGAAACTTGCCAAAGCTGTTTCTTTTTCGTGAGAACTTGCGCTCTCTTCTTCTATTAGCAACCTTGCAGTGAATTCCTCCAGTGTTTGTTTATCAACCGGTACAGAATCCCATGCAGATGCAAAGTGTTCATACTTCTCTGGAAGAGACAACAGAATTTTTGTCATTATCATCCTATCTGATAATTTCTCCCCTGCTCGTCTAAGTTTGTTCTTGAGCTTTTCGAGCTAAAAAATAAATGACGAAACTGATTCATCTTGAATATCCACTAGAAAAATTTTCGTTGCAAGTGGTGAAGACTAACTACTGATTCTTTTTCATGCTGACTTCAGCTTAGACCACATTTGAGATTTCACAAGACAGAATTTGTCCTTCTTCCATTCTGGTCACTATCAGTTCTTGAGCCTTGGCGTAATTTTTCGTTCATGCATTTATATCAGTAGCTTCACTGGTGGGTTTTACTTTAATCCCAGTACTATGTCGAAAAGACCTTGCTCTTTTGGCATTACTGACGTTTGGAATTTCCAAACTACCCAGTTTTCACTAACAAATTTTACTCCAGCAATGATTTTGTTATCGATTTTTATTTCTTAGTCTCAGATTGGGAAAATATATTACATTTTTGCTTTTTTCAACACTTGTGTCCTGGGCCCATAAATGTGGAAGCGTGCTGGGCCCATAACCTGATGGAAGTGCAGTGGGCTTTACGAAGAAAAACGTAAAGTTTTTATAATATGTATTGACTTTCAACAATCCAACTCAAAACATATAATCTATTAACAAAATTATCATACACATCCGTGAACATCACTGTTTAAATCTCCAGATGGATTCTGAAAGATTCTGTATTACGTATGTTGAATTTCAGTGTTTGAATATACCTTTCTGATTCAAAGAGATTCTGCCTTAAATAACTTTATTCAGTTGTTACAGATTAAATTAATATGACTAATTTATATGTACTGTTTATAAATTCTGTACAACTGAAATGATATAGAATAGGTATACTGTATGTATAACTTGACTGTTTGTCACGACCTGTCTTATGTACTGCTGAAATGTTACTCCCGCACTTGTCGTAGTTTTCGAGACACGTATTCACCCTCACTCGCCCCCTCACTCGTCTCTATACTTTGTTATGGCCCTAAAGAAGGGCCATGTGTTTTCAAGTTCTGAGTATTGAAAGGCACAAGTAGGTACCCTGAAAACGATACGGTGAGATACGATCTAGGAAACACTGACACTTTAAATTCTCTAACAATCACAGATTCACAATATATCTATGAACATAGAATTTACCATTAGTGTTAACAATAATGTTCATTATAATGAGAGAAAATTATTGGAGAAACTTTGAGTCAGAAACCCAGCGGCGATTCCATATTGTCTGAAAATTAGGTACACCTACTTTTAGCCTATACAATAGCTCTTCTGGCGCTGAGCTTTAAATCTTCGCTCTCGGATCTTATTATTTTTCTGCATAAAAAATAATTTTTTTGTAACAACTCATCTTGAATTTTCAGAAAATGAAAATTAGATAATTTTATTGAAGTAATCTGTGTTCAGTTAAAATGATGAAATCGTAGTTTTTTCATCTGTGTTTAGTTAAAATGATGAAATCGTAGTTTTTTCGCAGAATTCTGAAAAACAAAATATAATTTCCTTCAAGAAGGTCATCTTCGAAATAAATATTATCTCTGCAAATATTTCAATTAAAATAATCTATTCGTTAATGTTTTGTGTAACTTTAACGTTGAAACAATATAATGTAAACACCATGGGCCTGCATATCTATATTTCGGTTTGAACTAGAATTTTTATCTGGTTTATTGACTTTTATAGTTTAATCTGCTCTATGACTTAACGAATATATTTTCTAAATTAAATGAGAATCCTATTGCAAGTTTGTATGAACAGTTACTGCATATAATCATTGCTTTGATATTTAGTCGACCTATCTAATTATTTGATAAGGACACAGTCGTTACATAAACGATAAACGATTTATTTCAACTGTGAATCTGTTCATGAACTATTAACACAGAGTATGTGATATTATATAGGAGAATAGATTTTTTCAATTGATGCTTGAACTAATTGTAAAATTCTATACGAGACTT